>JANZLB010000019.1:33314606-33328862 GCA_026167865.1 Notarius quadriscutis
TCATGTACTCAAAACTTATTATGTAATCAGTTACATCAAAACTTTTGAGTTCTATTAACTTATCTGGGTTTACAGTGTACTATCCAGCACAGCCTCTCACAGACTTTTTAATAAAAAGTGTGTGGACTCTCTACATGGCTGAATATGTTTATTTAATGCTTATGAAAGGAGTCTTCAGTTTATAGGAAAGTCTTCAGGACGGAGAACGTTCTCATTTCTTGGTAACATGACAATTTTTTTTTCTTGTATTCAACTTTGAGAGAGAGAAAAAATAGAGGCTGGTGAGAAAATAACCGTTTATAGCTGCTAAAACATAAATGATAACAGGAACTAACTTGCTTCACAGATGTTACACAACATCAGACATAAATGTACAAGTACATCTTGTTGGTTCATCAATAAAAAACTCAGTGTTTGCAATTTGCTAAAAACCAACATGTAAACGCTGTTGTTGGAAATTAATCAACGTCACAGTGGTGGAAGTTGTATGATATCAGTTTGCATTTTTTTTTAAAACTCTATTTCAATTAAAATGAATCATGCCTTTTATTACTGACTACCTACTGAGTGATGCATTTGAACTTGATATGAATAACTGAATAATATCCTGTACCTTCAACGACAGTGGAAGAATAATTTTAACTCTAGTAGCAGGAAAAGAGCTCAGATTCAAGGAAAAGTGACACTTCTTCAAACTGAAAAACCACCCTTGGGCTTTGCCAACCTCATGGCGCGATGGAAAGGTTGCCAACTGTTGAAAATGTGCTTCTGTTTGTTTGAGATGCTGTGCCCATGCCATCTCATCTCATGTGATCACGACCTGTTTTTCCACTCGCTGATGGAAACAGTTACTCCAAGACCAAATCTGAAACACATCATAATGATCAGAAAAATATTTTCTTGGAAACAAAACAAACAGACAAAAAAAAGCTGCAATCATACATGAGTTGACATCTTTTTTGTTTTGACTGAGGCATAATTTCAGCTGAACTGATCACGTATGATAGCTTATCTGAAATTGTAAATCCAAATGGGTTAAAAAACAAAACAAAACCGTACATTCGTTATCGGTGAGATCAGATATTAGTCAGATTCTCAGTGCATCACTGACTCCACCAACATGTCAAACATATGACCCCGTCCCAAACCAAACTCCATCCTGCTCTTTATATCGATATATTTCTCAACGTTACGCCTGCGTTCTGTAGTCGGAGCAGTACAGAAAGATGGACGGACATGGGGGCAGACAGCGCCTGACCTCCACAAGCACAAAAACACAGTCTCTGTTTTCCAGACGCAGCAGTGGGCGTGTGTATGGTACCTCACATTTCTCCCAGGGTGGGACTGTGGGAACCGCGCTGTCACTTCCTGTCCCTGAAGGCCTCAGCCAATAGCCATCAGATAAGCAGCAGCCCTTGGCCAATCACATATGCCCGTGATGAAGTAGCACAAATTGCGATAAGTGCTCTGTTTCCCAAGAAAAGAAAAAAAAATACCACCATTTTGATCTCAATTGCGCCAGTTTCCTTGCCTTCCCACCAAAAATAGTTCTTTGGGATGGGGTTGGGGGATGGGAGAGACAAGGTAGTTTTTGTTTTCAACGTAATTATGGACTCTTTTCATCCGCACGCCTGTTCCCCTACGACCTGTGACCTGTAGGGTCGGAGCGCAGGATATCCCACTCCTCTCGGCTCCATAATGTGGCCTTCAGTGCGCATGAAGAGAGGCATTGAGGCGACGGACGGCAGGAGCGGGAGAGGAGGAGAGAGGAGGCCTATCGCTCCATCAGAGTGGCTGACAAGCTCGACACCCCCGGCACAGGCTGCGGAACCAGATCAAAGAGCCGCGGACCTCAAAGAAAGCGCCGCTGCATGCCTCATGCATCTCGCTGTACAATGAGCTCAGCTCAGGAGCTCACACGTATACAGTTAGCCTGGATGTGCATTCAATATAGCTCATAGCAGGCCTCTCTGCTGTCTACCTGAACTGCAATTGCCCCACATTTAGCATTCTGCATTAGACAAAGTGGAGAGTGGATTTAGAGGGTGAAATATAGGGAGGATATGAGGATGTGGAAGGAAAACATTCCAGGTGCCATGCTGGAAGAAAAAGAACGCTAAAGTTCAAGCTGTTTGCTAAATTGGTTGCATGCGTGTGTGTTTTTTTTTTTTTTTTTGGTTTGTTTTATTGCTTATTTTTTTCCTCACAACAGTTTCTTTTTAAAACGTAGACATATAAAGATTAGATTTGAGGGTTTGTGATTGCTTGTGAATCATTAAAACCTTACGCATCCGATTTCCAGAGCAAATCCAGGAACCTCCTGGATTTAAATCCCGATCGGAATCCAGCCCGGGATTTACAACACTCATGCTCACCTGAACTTGAACTGTTCATCTCCAGTCACTCATTCCAGTCCATTTTTGCATCCGAGTATCACTTCCTGAATGCCATGAGTATTTTCTTCCACTGTATTTACATCCACCAACTTTGGTGGAGGAGGTTATGTTTTCACCTCTGTTTGTTTTTTCCCAATATAACTCCAAAAGTAGTGAACAGATTTGGATTAAATTTGGTGGGAAGGTGGGGCATGGGCCAAGGAACTATTCTTTGTTTGCAACCACGTGACCAAAACTGTTCACGTCATTGACCACCGCCATGTTGGAGGATATACAATATCCTGTATATATACAGTGGATACACAGTAGTAAGAGTACAGGCTGAAAGGTAAAGAGGAGTTACATTGAGAAGCTTGTAGTCATTTCTCAAATTTATTTTAAAAACAATCATTTTGACTACTTCAAAAGTTAGGTATCTAACACACTATTATGCAACATATTTAGTGACAAAAGAGCACTCACCGGGCGACGAGGCTGCAGTATTTGAGGTAGTGGATTGACATGAATCTTGTTCGATTGACTTTGATTGTTTGGGAAGATTCTTCAATAATTTTGCGTTTCTTTCTGCGCTCTGTAAGCCTCGCATTCTGAGCTATCGCTTTAGCACCAGCTTTGATTTTGTTGTGGCCCGTATTTTGTGTCAGCCCAGTCTGGATCGATAAAATTGTACAGATCAGCTGGTTTCCTGAATGGAAAGCAAAAGCAAAATAAAAGCAGCATCATGAAAAATTCTATACAGATCTTTTTAAAATGAAATCATCGTCAAAGCCTTTGATTGTCAGATCACATACTCAGTGATCACAGTGAGTTTCTGCACAACCAGGCTATTAAACGATCCAATATTTCTTATATATTGTGATCTTTTATTAATAACTCGTTTGTAGCACTTACCAGTGATAAAATGTTCACTGCAGACTCATGTGGTTTTTGTTTTCTCATCTGAGATCAGCCTGGTTTATGATGGACAGCCAGTGATGTCTACGCTCCATGGACAGCTCTCTTGTTTTCTTCTCCTTGATTTATTTTTAATTGATGGAATTCTAAAGAACTTAAGTCCCCTAGTCTTGAATAGAGTTGTGCCTGCATCCAGTTACAGCACAAAGAGTCAGCCTAGCGAAGAAACAAGAATTCTTGATCAACCTCTTGAGCATATCTTCTCTAGTAAATGTGCGCCACATGAGTTTGTGTATATCCTCCAACATGGCCGACTTCTGGTTCAAAGCCTCATGCATAATTAGTGATGACATCATGCGCAAATGAAGAATGGAATAGATTTCAATGCAAATCCAGATATGTATGTGGATCCAGGATTTTTTTGCCTTTTCCCCAACGTAACTCAAAGTCGTAAATGGATTTGGATGAAATTTGGTGTACAGTTTTAGTATTATTATCTTATATTCAAGTGATTTTTGATGTTCATAAACTGTGGCTTGGCGGAGGTATGCAACCTACCAAGTGCCCTTCAAGTTGTGATGTGGTTTTTCTGGTTTCTTTGCGCTGTTGGCTTGGTTCATTTGACCTCAACTTGGTTTTATTTTTTTGTTGTTTTTGTCCAGAGTTCGGCCTGTAGATTTGGATTTTTAATAAATATTAGGTGTAAAATTGTGTGATAGCTTGTCCTTGATTTTAATAGAGAGGCTGCCATCACTCTGGTGCAAAAAAAAATTCAAAAACCAATCCTTCTTATAGAAATCGCATCCCTTTTCCATTACTAGGTGATAATCCAAGCAAACGAACACAGCATCGATATCTATGCATTGTGGTGCTTTAAGGAAACTGAATTTGTGCCTGGAGTTATTTGAACATAATCAATTTTAGGGTTGTTTTTCTTGTTTGTTTTTTTTTAATCTTGTAAATTTCACTGACAACTATTAAGGACAAAATCATGCAAAAGAATAAAAACATTTATTTATTATAATTGATCTTTTTTAAAAAGCAATTTGGTAGCTCAAAATTGTTGCATTCTCTTTGAAATAAATCCCATCCTCACATGTTGCTCAGGGAGACGGAGAGGAGAGAGAGAGAGAGAGAGCAAGAACAAAAAAGACCAGAACACACGCTCACACTCACATGCACACAAGCCCACGAAGTGTAAATGGAGTGAAGTAAAAAAAGAGAGAGAGAAACAGAAAAAGAAACAAAAGGAAAAAAAATAAAGCCCAATTGAATGGAGGAGAGAAGGCTTTACTTTCCAGGTGATCAATAGCTGGATTAATTGCTAGAGGATTGAGGGTGTGATGGGGGCTGCTGGGTGGTGAGAGGGGGGTATTGAGAGCTGCAGAGGGGTAGGAGGGCGACGACAGGCCCCGGAAAGCTGGGGATTTAGGGAGTGAGTGGACAAGTGAGGAAGCCCCCACCTCGGGTCACCTGGCAATGTGCAGGCTGCCGTCAGATTAGGATCTGAAAGAGGGAGATAACGAGTTTATTGCCCCCTGGACGGGCTCGTGGAGCCAAGGAAGAAAACAGGGGTGTGTGTGTGCGCGTGTTTGTTTTAACCTGGGGAGGGAGACACACGGCTCCTTTATAAAAGCACACTAGGACTGTAAAAAGCAGCATGGTTAGAATACCACGCATTGACGTGGAAAATGGAGATCCATCAGAGAAGGCCTGAAGCTGTTTTTTACACACACACACACACACACACACACACACACACACACACACACACACAAACGTACGTGTGCAGAGCTGTAAATTTAATGTACCTATTGACTGACACACAAAGCCTTTGAAAAACGAAGGTCCAATCTTTATATGTACAAGAGATAGAGAGAAGATATCTATTTTATCTCCCTTATCTTCCCCACACTGAAATTTCCCACATTTACTCTGAAAGGTTACGTCTTTTAAGAAGGCAATCTTAACCAAACAGCACATTTCCATCATCATCATCATCATCATCATCATTATTGTGTGTGTGTGTGTGTGTGTTTTCCAGTTAATAAATTTTTATTTGAGGAATTTTTGCTTATAACTGCACATTATTATTATTATTATTATTATTATTATTATTATTATTATTATTATTATTATTATTGTGAAATGTCAAATACCATGGATGTTTTATTCAGATGTCTGATATTTCTGGGGGAAGTTTATTTAATATCATAAAACCATTAAGAAAAAATCTGATCAGAATTACAATTCAGTTCAAGGGTCCGAGTACAACACTGAACAAACAAACAAAAAAAACCCTGATTTAATAATTACATTAGTAAATATTATATTACAAATAAAAGTATGATTTATTCATTGAAATGTATCAAATTGTAATGCAATCCAATGTAAAGATATTTACAAAATTGTAAGCATCATAAAAAACAGAAACTGATGTGTTACATTTTTGTATATAAAAAAATACCTTATTATTATTATTATAAGTAAAAATTAGGAAAGTATTATTAATACAATTGGTGATGGGAGTTGTAATAGTAATAGGAGTAGAATTGGTAGTAGCAGTGGTAATAATAGCCATAGTAATGATAGAATTGGTGGTAATAGTAGTAATAGTAATTGTAAAATTCTGTTATTCTCCTATTAGAATTTACCATTCTACCATCATTACGACTATTACAATTACTACTACCAATTTTACTAAGACTATTAGTAGTAGTCATGATGATAGTACGAATAATAATAGTGTTAATGGTGGTAGTAGCAGTAGTAATAGAAGTATAGTAGTAATAGTAAAATTGATAATAGTAGTAGTAATCAGTTGTAATAATAGAACTGGTAATAGTAGTAGGAATTGGTAGTAGTAATCAGTGGTAATAGTAGAATTGGTAATAGTGGTAGTAATCAGTAGTAATAGTAGAATTGGTAATAGTGGTAGTAATCTGTGGTAATAGTTGAATTGGTAATAGTAGTAGTAATCAGTGGCAATAGGAGTAGTAATTGGTAATAATAGTAGAATTGGTAATAGTAGTGGTAGTAGTAGTAGTAATTAATAGTAGTAGTTGTAGAATTGGTGGTGGTAGTAGTAGTAGTAGTAGTAATTAATAGTAGTCGTAGAATTGGTGGTGGTAGTAGTAGTAGTATTAATCAGTGGTAATAGTAGTAGTAATTGGTAGTAATAGTAGAATTGGTAATAATAGAATTGGTAATAGTAGTAGTAATCAGTGGTAATAGTAGAAGTGGTAATAGTAGTAATCAATGGTAATAGTAGTAGTAGTAATCAGTGGTAATAGTAGAATTGGTAATAGTGGTAGTAATCAGTAGTAGTAGTAGTAGTAGTAGTAGTAGAAGAATTGGTAATAGTAGTATTCAGTGGTAATAGTAGAGTTGGTAATAGGAGTAGTAATCAGTAGTCGTAGTAGAATTGGTAATAGTTGTAGTAGTAGTAATCAGTGGTAATAGTAGAATTGGTAATAGTAGTAGTAATCAGTAGTAATAGTAGAATTGGTAATAGTTGTAGTAGTAGTAATCAGTGGTAATAGTAGAACTGGTAATAGTAGTAGTAATCAGTAGTAATAGTAGAATTGGTAATAGGAGTAGTAATCAGTAGTCGTAGTAGAATTGGTAATAGTAGTAGTAGTAATCAGTGGTAATAGTAGAATTGGTAAAAGTAGTAGTAATCAGTAGTAGTAGTAGAATTGGTAATAGGAGTAGTAATCAGTTGTAACAGTAGAATTGGTAGTAATTGTTGCAATCAGTAGTTATAGTAGAATTGGTAATAGTAGTAATCAGTGGTAATAGTAGAATTGGTAATAGTGGTAGTAGTAGTAGTAGTAGTAGTAGTAATCAGTGGTAATAGTAGAATTGGTAATAGCAATTGTTGACTTGGAAGTAGGAGTAATCGTAATAATAGTAGTAACAGTATTCATGATCATAGTAGAATAATAGTGTTAGTAGGAAGAGTAGAACTGGTAGTAGTAGTAGTAATTCATAGTAATAGACTTGGAAATAATAGCAGGAGTAGAAGTAATAGTGATGGTAATAATAGTAGAATTGGTCCTAGTTGTAATAGTAGTAGTACTAATATTAATAGCAGTGTTAGTAGTAGCACTAATCGTAGTATTAGTCATAACAGTAGTAGTAATAGGAGTATTAGTAGTATATAGTAGTAGCAGCACTATAATTAGTAGTAGGAGTAAACGTATTTATAATAAAATTATCAAAATGTTAGATATTCTTTTGGATGAAAGCATGATAAATATATGATCCTTTTTCATACCTCTGCCATTATATATTTTTGTAATGCAAAAGCATTACGATTTCTTTTTTTAACTGAAGTGCATGTATAATCTCAAAACACTACTTTGGTATTTTCATGATTTCACACCCAACATGTTCGTGTCCTAATGACTCAATACCAATGATCACGTTATGGATCCTGAGAAATCAGTTTGACTCTCAGGAAGAAATAAACACTTGGTGAAGAATGAAAGATTGATGTAGTCCGTCTGGTGAAATAAATCCTGAGTGCACTCAGATGTTTGGACTATAAATTAATCTTGTTTTTAGTTAAAAAAAAAAAAAAACACTGGCATGAGAGTTAACGAATGAATGATGGGTACTGGATGTAGAATAGAGAAAGAGATGTCTGTGAGAAATATGTGGGAGATTAATTCCTCACACACATGGCAATTACAAACTGCAGGTGTGACCGGGGATGTTACACACACACGCACACACACACACACACACACACACACACACACAGAGCCAGTAAAACAGCTACAGATCTATAACTGCTGTCACAATGCAACTCTTTCCAGTCAAACAATCAGCAAACAAGCGGGTGGCGCTGAGCAAACTCATCAGCATTAAAAAGGCAGCAAAAACATTGAGACAATGGAGTCAAATAGTGACATTACACACATGCATGGCCACGCGCGCAGGGAGCAGGCTGCAGGCCGAGGGCTTTACGGAGTGGCACGTGAGCTGCTCTCTCAGCTGTGTTTGCGCAGCGGCAGGCGAGAAGGGGCCTGAAGAAAAGCAAGAGGAGCTGTGAAAAGAGCAGCAGCCACTAAGCTGCCCTCCAGAGAGGGAGAGAGGGAGAGAGAGATGGAGCGAGAGAAAGACGGAGGAGGGGGTGTCGAACAATGACCTCAGCACTGCAGGTGCAGCAAGCCGGGAGTGTGGCTCATTCAACTCCTCTTTTTATGTGATAATAGAGTAAGGACTGTCGTCTCTCTCTCTCTCTCTCTCTCTCTCTCTCTCTCTCTCTCTCTCTCAATCCAAGCTAGCTCTCATGTAAGATTCAGCATGTGGTTAACCACGCTGCGCTACCAGGCCTGCTTAGAAAGCGCTGACATGTTAGTCGCAGGCAAACAAAGTGTGTTAACTTCATTAGCACTTCTATAGCAGACGAGTCACTGATGAATTTGTCGTCTGTACTTTTGACTGTTGCTATTTACTTTAATGTAGCTTGTAGGGTTTTTTTTTCTTTTAAGGAAATGTGTCCTGTCTGGGAATACACTCCAAGATAGTGCGAGATAACAACAGCGAAACAAAATGTTTGTAGGATTTACAGTTATTTCTTTTGGCTTTTATCCAAACACAGAATTCAACTTAAGCATGGTGAAATGGTGGAGCGAGCATCATATTCATCTCTCTCTCTCTCTAGCCTTTGGAAACCCAGAAGGCCTCACCAGTTTTTCGTGGAATAAAGTGACGATTGAGAGAGATTTAAAAAAAATTATATAATATTTCCTTTTCTCTCTATGATGTTGCACCGTAACCAACTGCAGTGTCTTATTTAGACATCTGAAACTGCCGCACATTTTTTTTTTGTCATGGCTCTGTCAGGGAAGAATATGAGTCAAAGTGCTTCCTGACTCACAGAAGTAATTTCAAGAATATGAATTTACACCAAAAAATGATAAGTATCCAGAAATAAGCAGGTAGACTAGATAGATCCATGAAGCTAGTGCTAATGCAAGGTATTATTATTATTATTATTATTATTATTATTATTATTAACTCAGAAAAATTGGTGTTGACCGAATGATACAGAAAATATTAAACAAAATTCGAATAAAAAAGCTACCAAAATGAGTATAAAATAATTTTTTTTCATACAATAAAATATACAGATTTCAAATCATGTTAAGCTTTTTTGTTGCTTTGACTGGTGGATCATTAATTTTTTTTGTTGTTTGTTTCATTATAAAAATTTTTAAGTCTGTTTTCGTAATTATACACTATATTACAGATATATAGTAACTTTTTTCTCCTGTTTCTCCTTTTTTTTTTTACACAAGAGCTCGAGAGAAAGGTGTCCCTTATAACTTTTTCTAATTATTATTTTAGAATATTTAAGTTATTCTATGAAATAGAGTTGTACATGAGTTGTCTATAATCCATGTACGATAAGATTGAGTGGAATAACTGCTTGATTCTATCCACAATCACTGGATTTTGAGAAACAGAGCATTTTTTTTTTTTTTGCAAATTCAATAAATTAAAAAAAAAAATCTTGATACAAAACATCCGACAAAATCATTTCCACTCGGAATGTAAACAAACCGGCGAAATGACAGTCGCAATTTGTGAAAAATGCGATGATAATAATAATAATTCTTGAAAAGTAAAAAAAAAAAGATACATTCTCACCATTAAACACTTTTATTCCATATTTTGTTGCACTTTTTTGTATTTTTCGGGAGGTTGTTTTTGAGTAGTTTTTATTTCGTCCTCTGTTGGTTCAGCAAGATGCTCCGCCATTTTATTTTTCTTTACTCATGGTATATGAGCTGGTAACCTAGTAGTAGATTGATGTGGTTCACTCCATAGTAGAGTCGTTGTCAAGGACACATTACGATGTCTGATATCCAGTCATGAAATCACAGGTCACAGAGGTCATCATTTGACAGGTAATGATACAGAAAACAAAATGTTGCTTTTGGTGTGTGTTCGAGGCATGAAAAGGTATTTTGGGGTAATTTATAACTGTTGGGATTTATCAGTTAGAAAGTTGTCATATTCCATCAACGTGTAAAAACAAACTAATTTCTATGGATATGTGAAGTGTGTGTGTGTGTGTGTGTGTGTGTGTGTGTGTGTGAATGCATGAGTGCGTGTGTGTTCATGCGTGAGAGAGATTTAATCCCAGTTCAGCGCACATTTTAGAGAAGGCCCCCAGAGTGTGACCTCATGTTAGACAATGCTATAATTCTCTTTATTGCTCAATTCCTGTCCCTTTCACAGCTTCAGCGCATGTGTGTGTGTGTGTGTGTGTGTGTGTGTGTGTGTGTGTGTGTTTGAGAGAGAGTGTAAATAAAGCTCTTCATTTACCTTCAGTTAAACAATCTTACACTTAAATGAGTTTTGTCATTTAATTTGATTAAACTGTGTGTGTGGTTGCCAGATCCATGAAAAGTCACCTAAATACAGTTGTAGTTGCTTGCTTCGAAAGCAGAACTAATTTCAGTCCCATGTAATACAAACATGGATATTTAAATGCTTACGATCTTTCTTCTCTACACACATCACATTAAAAAAATAATTTAACAAAAATAACTCCACCTACAAACAACAATGAAGAATTTGCGCCTTAAGAACTTTCAGCAAATGTGTAGTTTTGATGGCCGTCATTGTCAACTCCATTCCGACTTCATAACGCATTCACAAATATGAAGGAACTCGTTTGAACATATATTTTGCAATATTTCAAAAGAAAGTGTAATAATCTTCATCTGACTGGTGACATCACTTCAGAAAGTATTTCTAACACGCACTTTATTTAGGCGTGCTGTTTTCTTTAACATCCATCCAAAAGCACGAAGGTTCCAAATGATTTGAGGTTGTCATGTAAAAACTGATAAAAGCAGCTCAAGCTTCTCATTTGCTAAAGTTTTTCCCATAAAGTGCTTTCAACATTTTTACACCCGTTTGACACTGGGGATTTCTGGGAATTTGCTGATCTGAGATTTTTTTTTTTTTTCAGTCTTATGACACAAATTCCTAGCAAAGGGGTTTGTTTCTAGATTACGATCAGCAACACAAGGTTCATTAAATAGTGGCATTTTAATGTTGCCATGGTAACTGTGTGGGTTTTTTCCTTCCATAGGCTAAAACGTGAAAATATTAATTAAGCTACAACAAAGTAATACAGTCAGATTAATTTTTTTTGCGACAATTTGTCAAATCATATCACCAGTGTTGAACTAGCTAGCTAAATTAAGTAGCTACTGTTAGCTTACGATGGATTTTTTTTTTTTATAATTCATGCAGTGTCACTGAGCGTCAATTGAAAAACTGATATTTGGTTTATTTTAAAGGCTGAGGCATGATGGCGAAATGGTCTGAGCTCATGAGGGGATGGTTTTGGTTTTCATAGAATTCTAACATGCATTAGGTCACATGATGCATTCACTGATTTCCACAACACAAACGCCAAACAAAATAAAATTCATTATATTACTAACCCTGAGCTCAGTGCTGTCACTCCTGCAGCGACGGAGAGGACACACACACGTACTTGTATCTTTGTGGGGACCCTAATTGACATAATACATTCCGTAAACCATTACCCATAACCATCACAACTAATTGTCTAACCTAAACCTCATCCTAACCTGGACCCTAAAACTAAGCCTGAACCCTCAAACAACCCTTTGAACACCCGAGGACCAGCAAACATGTCCTAAATGTTGGTAAAAATTTATATAATATTAGTTCCGGTCCTCAATATGTCGCAAGAACAAACACACACACTTATGATCCTTCTGAGGACCTTCCATTGACATAATTATAAACACAGTGAATTAATTAATGCTTTGCCCGCCCCTAAACCCAACCTTAACCTCAGGAATGAAAAAGAAACTTTTTGGCTTGTTTATTATATGTATTTTTTTATTATTTTCGTTAAACAACAAACAACACAACACCACTTTCCTTGTGGGGACCAGCCAAATGTCCCCACAAGCTCAAAATTGTCAGTTTACTATCCTTGTGGGAACATTTGGTTCTCAGTTGTGTGTGTGTGTGTGTGTGTGTGTATATATACACACACACACATACACATATATATACTATACACACACACACAGAGGACTGGGATATGAAATGTGAAAGTGCCACTCGGGTCCACTATGCAGCCCTGTTTGGACAAGTGTTTCTTATCGCTGACTTCAAACAGGAGGATGACTCTCTCTCACACACACACACACACACACACACACACACACACACACACACACACACACACACACACAGGCGTGTGCCTTAAGGCATTGGCACGCGTAGGCCGCACTTTTAAGAGAAAGGGTACACACACAGGCCACCTGAGTGTAGTTTTGCTTCTGGATTCTTGCTCTTGTACAGGATCAGGATCGTCCCAGAATAATGATCATGACTGAAATGGAAGTTTTCTTGATTTGGTATGAACACGTTTATCTGAATGATGTCATGAGTCACATGATTAAAGCCATTTATTGTCTGAGAAAGGAGAAATCTCTGTCTGAAACAGTGCTGTATCAAAATAAACCATTAAACCGGACCACTCAGAACCACAGCGGTGTACAATTCTCCATTCTGATTGGTCAGAAAGTGTTGATTCATTTTCTACCACAGCAGCTCTGATATTAATTGATCGGTTATCATTTCTTTCGGAATGACTTTCACAGTGACGAGTGTGGTGGACAATGGAAATAATGTACGCTTAATTAAAAGAAAAGATTTAAAATCTGGTGTTTAACAAAAAAAAAAGCATAAATGTTGATATGGTGATTTTCTGTCATGAGATGGAAAATTTATTTCACGCGAATGGGAGGAGTCTCCAGTAAGGCACAATCCATTTTCCTTCACAGTCCAAGTATACAGGATAAAGAGCATTGTGGTGTCTTGGTCTTATGAAAGAAAAAACAAGAAGAAAAATATTGCTTGATATGGAGTTTAAAAAAAAAAAACCAGGATGAGGATCCAAACACTGGGATATTCTGTTCAAGGAAAATAATCAACTTCAGGGTGGTAAGAGTAACCATGTCTCATCAGGCGACATTACACTGATAACAGCACTTGTACTAGTGTTTTATTCCTTACACATGTACACGTACATATGATACAAAGAGTTTATGAATCTCCTAAGATCAAATTGTTATTGCAATGTATAGAAAATGACATGATGATCATTTACAAGAAGCATCTGTTTGTAAAACTGTAAGAATTGAAAATACAATAAAGGGCGCTGTCGGTCAGTGTTATAGTCGAGTCACTAAACCTCGAGTCCAAGTCCAGTCTTGAGTCCCCAGTGTTCAAGTCTGAGTCATTAAAGAAAATTTCATGTAAGCGTGTCCCTTACTGAGTCGAGTTGAATCCGACGCAAGCCCTGCCCACTATCAACAGGGCGAATAACATGAGAGAGGGTTAACACTAGCTAGTTCATCACTCAGCAAGCAAGCCCCGCCCACTATCAACAGAGTAATGAACATAGCGTGTCACTTCCTTCTCTGGGTGGAGTCACACCAAATGGCGATTGAATTTCGAGGTTGTCTCCGTCGTCTCCTCAATAGTTCTTCTATATATGGAACACATAGCAGTGCATTTTTTCCCCACTGCACAAGAAGTCTGTATAAGCAAAGCGGACAATCCTAGGGGCGTTCTCTCCAGGCATTTTAGCATCATTAACATTAGTTTGTTCCTGAACATGACGTATGAACAGGTGAATGTGCATTCTCTTACACAAAATTACTATAAAAATTAATGTAGATATAAATATCTTATGCCAATTTATTATAGCATGTTACAAAAAATAAAGAAAAAGTCTGAGTCCTCATCTCCAGTTTACGAGTCTGAATGCAGTTAATGCACGAGTCCAAGTCTGAGTCATCAGTGCTCAAGTACAAGTCAAGTCATGATTCCTTAAAATTAGGGCACAAGTCAGACTCTGGGTGGCATGGTGGTGTAGTGGTTAGCG
>JANZLB010000019.1:33578604-33588964 GCA_026167865.1 Notarius quadriscutis
CGAAAACGTAATTGAATAACACGTTAATTAAGAAATAAAGCAAGTTTAAAAATGACTTCAGTTCTCCTTTAAGAAAAATACAAAGTAATTTCTGAAGTTTTAAAGTCATTGTTGCATCCCAGCTCTGCTTGAAAGGATCACCAGGTTTGGTTCTCGTACTTCACCGCTTTATCACTTTCCTCTCTCAGAAACAGTTTGCGTTAAATCTCAATTCAGTGTTGTTTTTCTGCTTTTGTGTTCCGTCCCGTTTTGTGAAAGGCCCTACATAAATATAACAGGCTTAGGCCGTGATCTATCTATAGGTATGAGTCAGTGAGGCCAGCAAACATGCTTCCATCCTGCTTTCTTTGCACAAGTTGCACTGTGTGAGAGGAAATCTCGCAAGCTGAGGCTCAACAAGAAAACGCAGAGAGACCGAGGTGTAGCGTCGATAAGGTGCAGGTGCAAGCTCTGGGGATTTCACACACAACCTGGTGCAGGTATTACACCATGGAAAATTTGGGAAACACAAGGTCCTGGGCTCGCATCAAACATCATGACGAGCAATCGTTATAATCTATTACACATCAACGCAGGTCTGTACTTGTGTCAAAACGAATGAAGAAACTGTAGACAGTTGGACGGATACACTAATCACACTTAAAAAAATAAATAAATAAATCTCTGCCCACTGCTCTTCTTCTGCCTTGATAGATAGATTTCGCCCTTGATTTGACAGACAGACAGTGACGCAGCGGCGCTTTAATCCTTTGTCCAACTCCGTCACTTCTTCACTACTCAAATCTTTACCTTTTATTATTAATACAGCTATCAACACCATCACACTCATCATCCTGAGATCACCAACTCCCTGAGGACACTCTCTGTCGTGTTACATTCTGGAATATTCTCGAGTCCGACCCTGGAGTTCTCATTCCCGTGATCACGAAGTGAAAAAAAGCTCTGGCTGTTTTGTTTTCAGGCCTGAACGATGAAACCCGACAGTCATCCCTGATATTCACTGGCGGATTCTCGGTCCTGACTGGTCAGGAAGAGTTGATTCGTTTTCTCTAACAGGAGCTCTGTGCAATCCAAACGACAGGTTTCTATGACATTAACGTGCTCGTTTTAATCCGCGATCGTTTCTATTCACAGGGATTTGAAGAGTGGAATAATAATTGAATAATAAATGGGTAAATAACGTGTTGTTATTTTAAAAAGATGTAGAAATGTTGAAGCGTTGTGTGAGGAGATGTTTCTAGAACATTTACAGAAGGAGGAGTCTACAGAGTCGGTGCTTTGGAAGAGTCAGGATTTCAACCATGGGACGTTCTTCAGGATGAAGTTCAGGACGTTTCAAGAACATGACAAGCTGCATGTTCATCATTTTAATTCACTTCGAGGCAGAGAGAGAGTTTATAACTGGTTTTCGGAAAGTCATAAGAGGATCGTTTATAAATTTTAAAAGTATAATCATTAACAAACTGGTTTTATAAAAAGCCCTATTCGGATTGGGTTGGTTTTTCAGGTGGACGTCTGGGATACTTTTTTTTTTTTTAAATAATCCTCCTCAGTGATGAAACTTCCACATCTGGCTCGCAACACAATGACCACATGAGGTTTTCTTGCATTTCCTACAAAACTAGATATTTGTGTCATGCAGTCATACGATCACGCTCTTCTCACAACATGGCGTCCAAGCGGCAGTAAAAGCGCTGGAGTCAAGAACAACTCTTATTCCAGTTCGGAGTGAACCAAAAGTTCCAGCAGCAATTTGAAAATCCAATAAAACAATCGTCACGAAGGATCCATTTCTCGTTTCATGATTCAGGAAGTGTTTTTATTCCCCTTTAGCGACTTGAATTGAAAAAAAAAAAAGAGCCTAGCGAGAAATCTAGCGACTTTTTCAGCACACGTTGAATTCATTAGAGTTCGAGGTCGCATCACAGCCGCGGTAAAACAAATTCAGAAACTATTTCGGCTTGACGTCCTGACTGTGTTGCAATAACCACTGTCTCCAACGTCCAATCACTGAACACCGCTGTAAATTCGTAAACGTTTTGTTCGTGGTACCGTGATCAAAGATGACTTCTTTCGATAAGAAATAAATGTTATGCTATGATACTCCAAGTAAAAACCTTCCTTCTTCATGTCCCCTTTATTTGCCATTTGATCACGATGAATATCTCGGATGCAGACGAGTCCGTGAGGTCACCTAGCGACTTTTTGAGCTTGCTTCAGCGACTTTCCCCTGAAAACAGCCGGTAACAGTGTATATGGCAAGTTGCAGCAATCAAACATATTTTTTCCCCCCAACATGAAGCAAAATACGCATAGAAAATCGCAAACGTCTATCTGGAATAAAATACCAGACAAGCGCTGAGCCAAACGCGAAAAATGGTCAGTAATTTAGTCTGTCACTTTCTCACAGAAGGAGCAAGTCAAAGACTGACACAGCCAATCCAGATGGAAATAAAACTGCAGAGTTGGAGTTCCTGTAAAACAGGAAGTTACTCAATGACTATGTAAATTTAATCCTGTCCGGATACGACGAAAGAAGAATAAAACACTTCAAGACCTTACGTGACAGGAAAAGAATCACTTCCTTGTGGATACAAAATGAAAGCGCGATGCAAAAATGCGTGAAAATGTACTCACGCAGAGTCCAAAACAATTTTTTAAATATTTTCTAATATTTCATGCCACGACGGTCCGTAATATCCTTAGTGAATGATGGAGTCATGGAGCAGTGATGAAGCCATAATAATTATCCACAAGCTCTCAAGAAAGAGTCTCTGGTACACGTGATGCTGGAATGGAAACAAGACAGAGCTTCATCTTGTTCAAGAGATGAGGCTCAAAGCTTAATGTTGGGCAACGAGACGAACGAGCTGCTCACCCATTTTGCTGGAATTTTACCTCCACCAACTTTGTTGGAGGAGGTTATGTTTTCACCTCTGTTTGTTTGTCAAAAAGTAGTGAACGGATTTGGATGAAATTTGGAGGAAAGGTGAGCCATGGGCCAAGGAACACTTGATTCGATTTTGATGCAAATCCAGATTTGTGGCTTGGCGGAGGTAGACGCTTTACCGAATGCCCTGCGAGTTTTATTGTGGAACCCAGCGGAAGCCCATTTTATTGGTCAGGTCATCATTTGCCAATGGGAAATTTTGCAGAAAACAAAATGAATCCATTTTTTTTTCATCGTACCAAATTTCATTCTGGGTGTGTAAAGACTAATAAGAACCTGCATGGCTTTGTATGAATATTTCTTCTGAAAATTCAAGACTTAACCCTTGTGTTGTTGATTGTTTTCCAACAACACCATGTCCGGTCATGTTTTATTCCTTAGTTCAGAATCAGAATCATATTTACTGGCCAAGTATGTTGACACACACAAGGAATTTGGTTCTGGCAGTTGGTGTCTCTCTAGCGGGATCAGGACACTTCGTCCAATGACCATTTCGTCCAACAGTTGAGACATAACAGAAACTAAGAACAGCAAACAGGATTGGAAAACCAAAGAATCTACACGGGAAAATAAGGCTCGGTAATGCGTACTGACATGGTGTAATACTTCGTGCTGAACGTGCGTTTTCTCAGTCTTTATACAGGCATGCTGATGGCTCTTGATCATGTGCAGGTGAGCTTCATTAACATTAAGTGTTAATGAGAGTCCGCTCAGCGCATGTGCGCAGTCCGGAGCACGCCCAAGAGTCCTTCAGGTGCACGCGCCAAAGTGTGCAGGACTGACACACACACAATAGTTGGGACCCCAAAATAGGATATCTGGCAAGTGCGAATCATGCGAGTATAGTTTTTGATGTAATCTGGCCTAATAAAAACGATCACTCCCGAAGTTGACACTCGCTGATTCCCATCATTTCCGGTTTTGGTGTGGCTACTGCTTCATAGAAGTGAAGTGAGGTGGAGCCACTATATCATCGTGTTGTACGAATGTAAGAATGAGTGTAACAATCGCAAAACTTCATAACCAATCAGCATTTATCCTGATCAAGTTCAATTACTCGTTCTACTTCTTGATAAACTTCGGAACCAGTCAGAACCAGAAACGAAATCAGAAAAACCTCGCTATAACTTCGTAGTATCGGAAGATAATCAGCAGATAAAAAGATAAACGAAATTCGCCTCGTCGTTCTCCAAGGCTGCCGATTCGCTATCAAGTAAGCGGTGTTTATTTGAAGAAAACTGACCTTTTGATTATCACAGCTTTTGTTTGGTCCTTCTGAAAGGTTGTTTTATTTATAAGCAGTAGCCACATGGACCCATTTGCAATGGCGGCCCACAAGATGTGCGAGGAAGGAGTTTTTTCTCGAATATTTCTTGGATTTTACATGAATAATACCGGAGATATAAAATAATCGATAGTGCGTATGAAAAAGGCTTTGGACAAAATGACCTGTATTCTCTCGAGCGATACAGGGATGGAAAAAGATGTGCGAAGATATGTTTATGTAATATGAGAAAAATGCAGAAATTTTATCAAATATATAAATACACTTGGACACTCGCAATGTCACCCTGTAAGGTCAGTCCAGCACACAACTTCTCAGAAGAACACAATTACAAGTACAAACAAAAATACAGGGCTAGTCAAAATTATGTTAAACACTTAAATGGTGGAAACCATTTATTCACAAAACATACATCACATGTGCAAGATGATTTACAAGACGGTCTCAAGCTGTTCGCCATCGTGTTCAACACACGAAAACCAGCGAGCGACGGTACGATTTAAAGCCTGGACACACATTTCGTTGGGAATAAATGATACCACGGTCCTTATTCTGTCCTTGAGGTCATTGATATCACAAACTTTCTTGCTATACATGTGCTCCTTCACAAGAAATCAAAGGGCGTCAAATCAGGGGAGTGGAGAGTCCACGGCAACGGTCTGCCGCGACGTATCCATCGACCTGGAAATGTATGGTCGACATAAGCATGAACAGTACGGCCAAAACGCAGCGGTGAATGCAGGCATTTCCTGTTGGAAATACCCCGCTAATCGGATCTGTAGTGGAAGTTCATCAATGGCGTACGGCTGCATCGTCTGTAAGTAGACGTCTGATGTTACTGCTGGGGTGTCAAAAAAGTAGGGGCCCCATTACACCAGCAGCGTCGAAAATAATAATCCATGAGTGTTCACATAATTTTGACTAACCCTGTATATTACAACACCAACCACTGGAGCACACGAACATGCTTTAATATTTCAGGGTGAGAAATCAATGCAAAAACTTGTTCTAGGTGTCGTTTCAAAGGGTGCACTGACTTCCAGCACAGCAGCAACGCCAACGCTCACTCTCTCTCTCACTCACTCACTCGCTGTCACTCAGTCACACTCTCAGTCACTCACTCACACTCTGTCACTCAGTCTCTCTCTCTCATTCACTCACTCACTCTCTCTCACACTATCACTCACACTCTGTCACTCACACTCTCTCACTCACTGTCACTCACTCTCTCTCTCACTGTCACTCTCCCTCACTCAGTCAGTCACTCTCTCTCACTCACTCTCACTCAGTCACACTCTCTCTCACTCACACTCTCTCACTCAGTCACTCTCTCTCTCACTCAGTCACTCTCTCTCTCACTCAGTCACTCACACTCAGTCACTCACTCTCTCTCACTCAGCCACTCACTCTCTCTCACTCAGCCACTCACTCTCTCTCACTCAGCCACTCACTCTCTCTCTCTCACTCAGCCACTCACTCTCTCTCACTCTCTCTCTCTCAGTCACTCACACTCAGTCACTCTCTCTCTTACTCAGTCACTCTCTCTCTCTCACTCACTCACTCACACTCAGTCACTCTCTCTCTTACTCACTCAGTCACTCTCTCGCTCTCTCACTCAGTCAGTCACTCACACTCAGTCACTCTCTCTCTCTCACTCAGTCACTCACTCTCTCTCACTCAGTCACTCACTCTCTCTCACTCACTCACTCTCTCTCTCTCACTCAGTCACTCACTCACTCTCGCTCACTCTCTCTCTCTCTCTCACTCAGTCAGTCACTCACACTCAGTCACTCTCTCTCACTCACTCAGTCACTCACACTCTCTCACTCACTCGCTTACACACTGTCACTCTCTCTCTCTCCCCTTCCTGTGCAATCAAACAAGAATTATTGTTGGTTTTCCGAGCAGCACCAGGAACTCTTCCATGTTGCTCTGATGGAACCCAAACCAGCTGAAAATGCTTCCAGTCTGAGTAAACACCCGGGATTAAATCAACACACGAGAATCAGGGTTGAGAAACTGAACCCATGTGTTGATAAAACGGTTGTTTTGTTTTGCGGAGAAACTCGAGTGTGAAGCAGATTGTGCAGCACATCAGTCACAGCCAGCAGCACAAGCCCAGTCAACAACTCTGCACATAAAGACCCGTCAGTGACCCATCACCACTGAACCCACCAGTGACCCATCACCACTGAACCCACCAGTGACCCATCACCACTGAACCCATCAGCATTGATTCCATCACCACTGAATCCACCACCACTGAACACTAAACCCATCACCACTGAACCCACCAGTGACCCATCACCACTGAACCCACCACCACTGAACACTAAACCCATCAGCATTGATTCCATCACCACTGAACCCACCCGCCCTGAACCCGCTTGTTTACACATTAGAACCAGAACTGCGTGTGTTCGAGTCTGTGTTATTGTCGCACGCGCTTTGGTGCTGTAGCTGAATGCGGGCTTCTGGACTAAAACCCGCCCGGAACCGAGTCAACTTCAGCCCAAACACCATCCGAGCACAGGTCATCTTTATTATTATTATCATCATCATTATTTACAGACGAGAAAGCCACTGAACCGCTCATAAACAAACCGAGCCGCACAATAAACCACAAACAAACGGCTGTGCGATGAGCACTCGGGCTGTTTCTCACCTCCGCCGAGTTTCTTTCCTTTAATCGATGCCGAGTCTCTTTTTTCCGCCTTCCTTCAGCCGCTCACGACACGACCTCATTCCAATATGGCCCAAAGTGCCACTGCGCATGCGCCGAGTCAGACCTCCTCGTCCGCGTGCTCAGCATTCAGCTCAGCTCACTTCATCTCCCCGTGGCTCACCGTGGCTCACTTCATCTCCCCGTGGCTCAGCTCGGAGCGGAACATTGACATGAGAAACAGCACCGGACTGCAGCGCTGCACTTTCACGCGTTGGCCGAAATGACGCTTTGTGATCGTTGAGTGTTTATTTGTCCGATTTGAAAGAGAGCGCATGTGTAATGGCACGCGCCGCAGCTCTGAACCTGCTCAGGTTGCCTGATAGTCACTTATACCGCATGAAGTTTCCATCATCAATAAACAGCCATCTTTCTATTACTCATTCTGATTCTGTTTGTTTGTTTTTTCAGGATTGTGCTCTATGAGACTCAGGGGGATCTTAATATGGCGGAATATTTCAGCATGGTTGAGTCGTTACTTCATACTAATGACAAAACTATCTACTATACTTATTATTATTTTACAATATGAGAAATGTTTGGACGAGAAAGCAAGCAAGCAAGCAGTTTAGCTCATCAGTAGGCGACTAAACCTGGAATATGTAGGTGATTTTTGGCAAAACTATCATTTGTAAACATGTATAAAATATTCAGGTTTTATGCCAAACTGTTAACTTGTATTGATAGATTAGATTAGATTAGATTAGAGACACATTAATTGCTCTTGCAGCTGTCAGGATTTATGGATTATTTTTTAAGGAAGGTCAGAAATAGCTGGTTAATATTATTTTTATTGATTTATTTTTGTTTGTGCATTGGCTTGCGTTGTTTATTTTTAGAAAATATTTATTTATTTTGTAAAAATCTTCCAGCACTTCCAAGGTTTTAACAGTAAAATCAGACAAAGGCAGAAAACCAAAGACATGCAGTGACCGAGCGAGACCACAAGATGGCGACAGAATCAATATTTTCTCTTCGCCTTGGACGAAATTTATTTTTTTAAAATAGTGCAGAAGATCTGTTTCATTTAGAATTGGTGTAATTTCACATTTCTGTATTTGTACATCAGCAGATTTTATTAACAACGCGGGAATTACGATCAAAGTATGTTGCTTCTAACTTTTAACAACATTAAAATAAAAAAAAAAAATATATATATATATATATAATTTTAGAAGGAGCCTATAAGGTTTGTTTGCAATCCTATTTTCTGTATCCAGTGATGTCATTAGTTTGATTTAAAACATGAATCAACTTGTAAAATCAGTAACTGTTTTCAAAGTCACTTCAGCGAAGCTGTTTGTTTTTGTGGGCGTGTTTGTGGAGCGCCCTCTAGCGGTGTGGAGCCACACTGGACAGGTCAAAGCAGGCGGTGTGAGAAATCTGGGGCTTCATAGGGTTTAATTGTGCGGGTCGTGACTAAATATTTCCTTCTTTAATTTTTTTTTATGTTTGGAATAAAATAATTAAAAAAAGCGCCATAAATAATAGTGTCACACAGTAACTAATGATCTTTCAGCACTTCCAGTTTCTCAAACACAGAGATGGAGGCTTTATAAAATGAGTACTAAATGAATAACTGAATTAGTTCGACGTTATGTTCAGTGCACTACAGAACACCCTATTTCAGCTTTCTTTAAGTTATATTAAATATTTAATTTTATTTACTGCTACAATTCCGATTTAGCTAGTTTATTAATTTATGGCTACGTCATTACTTTCAGATTATTATTATATTTTAAAAATATGTCAGTAAGCATGGCATTCATGCAACAAAGCAAGCACAATAACAATCAGGAGAATTTTTTTTTTTACATTCCAATCGTGTTCTATGACGTCACTTCCTTGTCATCAAGGTTATTACACAATCTCATTATTTGCTCAGGTCATACCGAAGAACCTTTTCTGTAAATAGTGTGAAATAAAAGACTAGTGAATGTTCTTCAATAACAAACAGGTACAGAAACATGCCAGAACAATTCAGAATATAATAATAATAATACATTAATAACATACATAACTTGGTTGCTCGATAATGAATGTTGCATGGCCTGTTTCTGAATGTTGGAACATGACTGGCTCAAGTGTTTTATGACAAATTAACGCTTACCTGTTCAGTACTAACATTTCCAAAGATTTCTTTTAGCTCGGAAATAAAATCCTGTGATAAAATATTTAAATTAAAATGTTTTAATGCATTTTATAAAATTCAGGGCGACTTTAAAATACATTCATTTCTCAACATGACTTCACGGAGGACTAATAATCCTTCCTTAATATGGGAATTAAGAAGGTATTAATAAAGTTCAAATCATGCGCACACACACGCGATGATTCCAAGATTCTCAGATAAAGATGTTTTTATTATACTGAGTTTTGAAGTGTAATAACAGTTTAAAAAAAACATCCTTCTCTTCCCAACACTGACAACAGCTCAGAACAATATACATACATTTTTATATATATTTATAGAATTATACACAATCTTAGTTCTTTTTTAAAAAATACCTACATGTTTAATAACATTATATATACTATCTCACTTGTTAATTTATGCAGATATTAAACCTCCACCCACATTTTATTCTTGAGTACCATAGACTGTAAGGACAAGAGTATGATTTCTTCCCGGCTGTCGTTTCCGGGACAAAGGAGCGAGTTCATGGACTCGAGATTTCTGGAGATGGTGGGAAGGCGAGCGGAAAAACCTCAACTTATGAAACGAATCCAGCTTCATCGAGCACTCCTGTTTGTTGTTTGAAGGGAAACCCAGGTGTAAAAGAAAAAAAAAAAAAAAAAAGACATTAAAAAAGGGCAACACTAGAAAAACTATCTATATAAAGAGCGACACTGCTGATGAGTCAACAAAATCACTGGTATTGAAACCCAGAGTCGCAGTGTAAGATTCCCAGTCCAGCCATTTGGATTACATTCGGAAAACGAAGTGTGAGCGGGAGCAGATTTCCTGTGTACGTCAACCAATTCATCTGCAAATTAAGCATTTGCACAGCTTCCTATATTACAACACCAAAATACAGTACATCAGATACAGTTCATTCCATGGCAAGGTTTGATCATGAGAAAGAAAAAGAGAACCATAACCATATTTCAGTACTTGGTCCCTAGGGGGCGCAGTGGCATTTCTTTGTGAGCAGGTGTTCATACCGATCTGTTTCTGGATTTTTCTGATCTAATGCACTTCATTACACAATGAGCAGGTTTGAGCAGAGTGCATTTGGTCAAGTCAATGGAAGTATTTGTGGTGTAGATCCTGCAGAGGGTGGCTGTATAACACTGGTTGGACCCCGAGAGCTCCAGCAACCTCTGAGAGAGTGTGTGTGTGTGTGTGTGTGTGTGTGTGTGTGTGTGTGTGTGTGTGTGTGTGTGAGAGAGAGAGAGAGAG
>JANZLB010000019.1:33745363-33755818 GCA_026167865.1 Notarius quadriscutis
GTGAAAGTTTGGTGAAATTCCTTTCATTAGCCTTTGAGATATCACGTTCACAAGGTTTCGGGACGGACGCACGCACGGACGGACAACCCGAAAGCATAATGCCTCCTGCACCTTACGGTGGCGGAGGCATAAAAAACAAAGAAACCCCACCAAAAACAAGACATCGCCCCCTGGTAACAAATTATATTCACCAGATGTTATGCAAGCAAAAATGCATCCATCTTTGACAAACAAAACCCCAACCGATATATTACATCACACACGTAGTCCATGAGTGTGCTGAAGGAAATGAAACCAAACAGGCCACACCTTCTTTTACATGAAAGGGTATGAAATGAGGAACAGCACAAGAAGTTCTTGGTCAATTCAAATGAGCTGATTTGCATTTGATGTTTGATAACGATACTGGATTTTAATCAAACGGACCAGAGACGCAAAGTTCAACTGGATGGAGTTGCAAGGTGCATGGATTAATAAGGTGTATAAAGCATTACACAAAAAAATAATGATAGTATTTTATTGATGCCATCATGGGTTCACAGCCTCCTAATCGTAGCACAGGTACAATTTATAACAAACCCAACAAGAATCACCTTCTGATAGACCAGGGTGTGAAAGTTATCGATTGATCCTGTCACTGAGCCTCTGTCAGCAGCAGGGGCAATGTCAACCTCTTTACCGAGGGTGTTAAAATCGTCTCTCTGCCAACAAAAGCAGGTCAAAGCAGCTCCAGTGTTCAAGCATCGAGCCCAGATGAAGGGTGGCTAAGAGGGCCTGTCCTTTTTCCGAGTGCAGTCAGCACAAAACACTGCAAGATTGTGGACGCACAAAGAAATAAATCAATAGTCAGCAGCAGAAAAGACCCCTGTAGGATGCTCAGAGTGGCATGCAAACAGTACGGAGGCTTCCGTCAAGATACGGCTGCGTATAGAACACAAAGGAGTTTTCCACAAAGAGCAAGGGTCTAAAATTGCAATCGAAAAATCGAGGCTTTACCTTTCAGAGTGTTATGTACAACGAACAAGGTTTAAAGATGTCCCTTGTAACGTTGTATTGGTGAGTTGAGTCTTTCTACATGTAGTGCAAAGCAATATGAATGATACAGAGCAAGAATGGAAATTATTTCTGCACATTTCTGCAACGCTGCTCTGATGAAATCAGATTAAAGTGATGCCCTGTGGCCGTTTAAAATGGTTAGTGTCTGTGGCACCATTGGAGATCATTTACCAGAGGTGTGTAACGATGACTCTCGGGTTTTCAAACAGAGGAAAAGAGAGAGTAGGGAGGGCAATTTGGCCATAAACGAATTAGAAATTGACCCTTTCAATGCTCGGGTAAAGGCTCTTACAGCCTGAAGCCCAAAAAGGTTCAATAATAGAAAGAGTCAAACTGCATTCTTCTTCTTCTTATGATTGCATGAAAACCCTTAGATCTTCGATACCAGGCTTAATGGAATAACAGTACAAGCACTGTACCTCCATTAAACTATCCTCAGCAACATGAATTCTTCTCCAAGAATACGAAAACCACCTTTTTATTTTATGAACCCTTTCTCATTTCCTCCTCGTTAACATTCTGAACTCAGCCTGCAAAGTGAAAAATCACCTCCGATTCTAATCCAGTTTCTTCATTTGCCCCACTATTTGTAACAACACTTCTATCTGGCGTCTTCCAGTGTGCATACGCTGAGGTTACCACACCAGAAATCCAGCAAATGAGAAAGTGAGATAAGCCTGACTGCAAGTACAGTTCATCTTCTTGAACCCGACGAGCCTGTTACCCTGCAGGATGCTCTTCTAATGTACTACACAGATTGGAAACCTGGGTAAGCAGGTGCTCGCAGCTTATTCACATCTGGATCCTTGTTGTCTTACTTGGGTTATTAATCAAACCCCATTGCAGCCTCTGAGCATATTATATGAAGGGTAATAAATTTCGTTATTCACACATCATCTGCACAGCTGGTTATGACTGCAGGCTCAAGTTTGATTCTGCCAAAAATTGTTATTTGATTAAGAAGGAATTAAAAAATCCAATTGACCTTTGGAGCACTGTAAATACAATTATAATATAATGAGAATTTCCCGTCCATGACTACAGAAATGTACGTATATTGAAAACATTAATATCACAATCTAAATCTGGCTAGGAAACAAGCCTACAATTGAGCATCTAACACAGTGTTGTTTGTTCTGCAAGAACATATTAGCAGGAGTATTCTCAGACAGAGAGGTGAAGGCAGAGCTATCAGACTGGCCAAGCACTGATCCCATTTCCTGTTACATTGTTTTGGCCAACGCTTCCTCCAAACTTCTGTGATGGTACTGCCATTGTGTTTGGAGGAAAAGTTTTCAACATTCCCAACATGAGAACTCTCCTGTGACTTACAGTGTGCTAACATGCCACTGAGAGACATACACCCAATACTCAACGAAATCTTGACCACTATTTGGACAGAATACGATTTTGAGACTTGTTTCTGTTAAGTAATACTGGAGGATCTCTTTCATAATCATGATCTATTCCAAATCCATCCTCTTTTCAATACAAACTGATTGTTTTGACCTTTATTATAAGTGCTTGTAGTAGAGCTTGTCCCTGCCAAGTAGGTCATGCGACCATACCGCAAGTTAGCCTAATGGTTAGTGTGTCCGCCTCTTGATCAGGAGATTGCAAGTTCTATTCACGGTCAGGTCATACCAAAAACCATCATAAAAATGGTACCTAATGCTGTCTGGTAAGGCATGCTGCAATACAGATGCAAGTGGGAAGTCAAAGTCTTGTGGTTACTTGTGCCCCCCCTCCCCTTACTGTATAATAGGTGAGAGGCTGAGGGCTATGGAGATCAGCGCCACCCAATGCGCCTTAAGGGCCTGGCTAGTACTGGGACGGGAGACTGCCTGGGAAGACCACGTTCTGGCACGGGAAGGACTTTGACATGACCATAACATGTATGTATGCTATACCTGCGCTAAGAACTCGAAAACTTCTCTAAAACCCCCAGAAGCATAATTTCTCTAAGAAGTCCATTGCAACATTGTCTATACTTTACTGTTTTGGATCTTCAACTTGGCCAGTACTTAGTTTCTTTTTTGGTTTTGGTGTGAGATGAAAGAAAAGAGCCCTTCCTGGAATGCCTTTATACTGAAGAAAAAGCACGAAGCATCTCTTCCCCACTGGATATCATGGGATCTTTGTCAACAAATCAATTTGGACAGAAATCCCAGAGATACTCTGGTAATAATTCCATTACCCCACCTCCCCAAATAAAATGAATCCAGCCCAATAATGGCTTTGTACAAAACTACTGAACAGTCCATACAGAATATGCAAATCATGCAATACCCACTTTTATGCCATGTTTACAGTCTAGGATAAGGAAAATCCTTAGATCTTACTCACCTCGATCTTTTATGCATCTGTAAGCTTGTAGGGAAAAGTATATGGTTGATTTTGTATCACCTATCCTACCACACAGTATTACAATTCAGGATATTTACTGTATGTACATTTCAACAATCAAAGTAAATGAAAACTTTTCATACCTCTCTGTCTCTTGCTCTTGTGTGTTAGTTTTGTTCTCTATTCCTGCAAAGCTGTTCATGTCAACGTAACCGTCATTCTCGTTTGAAGTTGCTGTCCGATTTTGGTCGTCAAAGAACTCAGTGATGGTGACGGCCCGAGTGGGCCTCCCTGGAGGAATCTGAATATTCTCATAGTCAGAGCTCATGGCTGGAATGTTTTCATAGTCAGAAGTATCAGCACTTGGGAAGGAGATGGATCGAGGTTTGGTGAGTGGGAGTGGCATGAAGGGAGGCCGAGAGCGGTCCTCAAAAGATTCCACTCTGGAGATGCCCCTGCTGCCATAAGTCTTGGGTATGCCTTTCTTCTTCTGCCTGTCTTTGTAGACTACAAAGGTAGCAGGAAACTCTGAGTTGCGTTGTGGTTTTATGATGCGAGACTGAAGTTGAGGGGAGCTGCCATTACTCCTCTTATCCAGCTCTATTACCCGAACAGGCCCATGGTGGCTCGATTCAGATGATGATCTGGAAGAACGTACGCTGCCATCAGTGTGCGATTTGCTGTCGGCTTTCCTCCTAAACTTCAGAGCCAGGAAACGCTTGAATGATGTCTTCTTCTTTTTTGGTTTGTCATTAGACTCATGTTGAAGAAGTAGAGATGGGGAACTTTTCGTGATAGGCCTCTTGGTGATGTACGCCAGCTCAAAGGGTGGTGGGATGTCAACAAGAGATGTGGGTGTAGACACACCACTAGAGGACTGGTGGCTTCTTTGAGAGAAACTCCCAGAAGAGGTGATGACACAAGGTAGGGACAGAGTGTCATCTGTCCGTTTCACTCTGTCATCCACTCTGGGTGAATGACTGCCCTCCAGGTAGGCAGACAAGGTCATGTCTCGGCCCTCCGCAGAATACGATCGTGGGGAGAAGAGAAAACGTCTAGAGTTCAATGACGGAATCATCCGATTGGACTCTGAATTATCTGAAGCCTTTAATAGATCTCCATTTTGGTCCAAGGTAACAGAGTAGTAGTCATGAGTCTGAGACTCATTGCCTGTCTCCTCAGGAACAGTCTCAGGGACATATCCAGGGACTTTCCCAGAGAGTGACCGTGAACGAGTAACAATCGTTTTTCTGTCCAGGGTGATAAAGTTCTCTCCTTCTGAGTCAAAGCCTGCTTCCTCATAAATGTGCTCATCACTATCTGTGTCAGAGTCCTCAAAAAAAGGCACTATGTGGCAGTCAAGATCTTCTATGTCCTCCTCAAATGCCTCGGTGGTGTGGGCAAACACTAAACGGTTTGTTAGTTCAGGAGTCCTGCCCAAGTCTAGGCCAGGGGGCACTGTAATATCGCAAAGTCTAAGACGTGGCTGGCAGCTGTTTCTCTTGCTCACACCACTTTGTCTGCGAATGGCTGAGCGCTCCTTTGTGCTCTTCCCTTTAGTTTTACGTGTCATGTCTACAGGCTCGTCTTCGTCACCTATCTCTACATAATCCTCAGATGACACACACTCTAACTGTTGATCATCTCCATCCTGGCATAGAGAACCTTCTATGTCAGCATACTCATCCACTGCATCTCTGTTTGACATTTCCCTGTGCTCCTGTTCCAAGGGTTCATCAGATGAAGTCACATTGTCCGCCACCTGAACCTGTTCTTCATCTACTTCTGCTACATCATCAGATGAGACAAAAAAAGGCTCTTGAGTGGATCCAATCTTTGTCTCAGGGTCCTTTGCTTTCTCTTCACTACAATCTTCATCTGTACACTCCAGTTCAGGGTCTGAGGTGCTCATGAGATCAGCAGGCACCACCTCTATGACCGAATATGGCTCAAACGGATCCTCTACACCCTCTGAGAACCTGAAACGTCCTGATTCATCTTTGGTGGCGCGCTCGGGCTGCCATGCACTGGTGTCATCCAGAGATCCAATTACATCATATGGGTACTCCTCACACAGGGAGGGCTGACTGCCATTCATAGCCTGGGAGGAAAATCCAGCCACTGTATTTGACGTATCCTCCGTGCTGCACTCTGCACTTGGATCTGTGCCCTCTTCACATAGCTTTGTGGCTGTGGTATCTATTGGAGTTGCGCATAGGAACTCTCTTTCATTGAAATAAGGCTCCTCTGTATCATCAGCGGTCTCCGACGTCAGTTCCTCAGCATTATCTATCTCTGCATACGTACTGCCCTGATTTGAGTTGTATTCCTCAATTTCTTCATAAGGGCTTGGTGTGCCATTGTTGGCCTCTGATTCATCCCTTGTTTGATACTCCACGGCGGTCTCTTTCTCAGCAGGATCATCTGCTGTATCATCAGGATCACCTGTGCCTGGTTGTGGGTGTATATCATCCGTTTCTTTGATGTGGTCTGTAGCAGCTGAAACAGTAGTTACAATAACATTTTTGACCTCGTTCAAGGAACCTGCATCAACTACTTCAAAGCGGCTCTTCTCTTCTTCGGCATCTATTTCATCTCTTTCTTCTACCCCCATCTGCAGCACTTCTTCTGTGTCTTTATCATCAATACCATCATGGTAGTTGTGTTTCTCTACTAACTGTCCAAAAAGATCCTCTTTTTGGGTCTCTCCGGGTGGGTCAGCTTCATCCTGTGTGGATTCTGATTCACTGTCCTGTGTTAATTCCAATTCCGATGCGACATCTCCATTACTAACAATGCATTGGCTGTGTTCACCTTCTTGCTGAGTGGAGAGTTTTGGCTTTGGAGCAACTGGAGGTTTAGGACCTCGGGAAGACAGACAAGGTCTTGACATGAGGGTGGAGCGCACTGTGATGGCTAGACGACTTTGGATCTCTGATTGAGGTGTTTGAAGTCGCTTCTGATAATCTGTAAAACAGACAGAGGAAAGAACAAGGTTAAGTATTTGGAGGTTTGGCGCAATATGAGGCCAAAGGCTTCATGGCCTGAAAATGGTCTTTAAGAAGCAATACCAATGACCTGTATTCCTATTCCTAGCCATGGATGGGATATAAAACAGCCATGGTCAACTATAGAAATGCCAGAGTACATACTTGCATCCAGTCATGCAATATGCAAGACTTAATGAATTCCTGCTACTCACAGTCCCATGGATGCATTGCATTGCATTGCATTTGATCACTATCACAGCAGAAATCGTATTTGATATCTAGAGGTTGACAAGTTTCTTCTGGTTTCTAATCGAAACCGTCAATTGTCAGTTACTTGCCATGACTAGCTATCATCCTAAAATTTGACATTTTCTAGCTAGCTAATGTCGACTCTTTTGACTACGAGGAAGCCATGGCCTTGTGGTAAGAGAAGCAGCTTTGAGACCAAACGGTTGCTGGTTCAAATCCCTGGCCTAACAGGAATGGCTAAAGTGCGCTTGAACAAGGCACCTAATGCCCAACTGTTCCCCAGACTGCTCTGGGGATGTTGTATGCTGCTCTAGATAAGCGCATCTGCTAAATGCCATTAATGTAATAACTATGCAAGTGTACTGTATAGGCACAATTATTACTTCTGTAAACACCAGTCACCTTGTTTAGAGTAACTTTTGGGAATATTTTGGGAAAGAAACATTCCTTCTGTCTTGACTCATCCATAATTCAACAAGAGATTAAAAAAAAGCTTTTATCATGTCTATGCTACACTTTAAAATAATTGCTCAGGTGTTGTTCTCTAAATGCCTGTATTGTATCAGAGTGCTAATTGCTAAACTGGACCAAATCAAGCGACTCTATGCTAAGTCAGCGCCTCCACAGGCTGTAAAACCTTTTCAAGCCAAAAACAACAGAAACCAAAATAATGACCTTGTGACCCCAGTGATGAAAACCAAACAGCATCCTTAAACAGGGTTAATGTGAATTTAAGGCCTCTTTGGTACAACACACCCTTTCTCTTAACAAAACTCATACACCCTTTGCCTCTTCCTGTTATTTAGTACCTGGCTTGACGCACGTCCTACTAAACTCCCTGTGCACTTGGTGATCTCCCCGCGAAGATGTTGTTTTCCCAGCGGCACAAATGAATTATTCCAGCACACTCTTCTGGAAGCTCAGTACACAGGAAGTGCATAGGGAAAGCACATTATTGGCATGCCATGTTTCATCTATCGCTTTATCAAACTTTCTTTCGATTTCACTGGAGTTCTGGCCATTTCTCCAATGACTAAGAATGGGAGAAAATTCTTCAGACTGATTTTTTTTTCTTTGTCTGAAAACGTATTTTTCCCCCTAGAAAGTCAAAGAACAATAAAAAAGAGAAACAATACAGCTGTCTGAGTTCAAAACAGGATATGAATTATGCAACAAAGAATTTCATTAAAACAGGACAGAATGGGGGAAGACAGTAGGCTGGGCCTTTGGACTGTGCGAAGCCAACAGGACATGATCTCAGCTGTGGCTGGTGTGAAACATAAGCCATCTGATAATGAGGTAGTAGGTGCATCAGCTGTGATAAGCGAGAGGAGGGGAATGGAGAGAGATTACAGGAATCACTTAGCGAGAATAATGGACTGCTGCACTGTCTTGGACTTGATACATTCAGTCATTTGTGCATGTATATATTAAAATAATGTTAACTTGTAACCTCTTCCTAAAACCAAAGAAAATATTTGAAGAAATGTGGATGGAAAGCTCTGTGCGCACACAGGAAGTTGGTCTGACACATTCATCAGTGTCTCACTCATCTTAGTTTAACGATCAATGTATGATGCATTGGATTAATTTCGCACAGGGGATTTCTCTGGGCAGGTGTTGTGTGCTTATTAATGCCAGGATCAGACTTTGCAATATTTTTATCTTTCACGATGGTCACCATGTCAGATTAAGGAATCATGGTGACATAAATTCTTGCTGTGTCTTGGTCGGGAGACTGGAAACACTACTGTTTTGTCTCTGACAAATGTTCTTGCATGCTGTCGGGGAGGACAGTCAAGAAATCGTCAATCATTGCTACCGGTCAACATTAAGGAATTGTCAAACTTGGCAAGAAAATGCAAAAAAAAAAAAACCCTGACATGCAAGACTTCAAATGTGTTGTCAGGCCACATTGCTGTTCTTTGATTAATTATACTACAAGGCCTGTTCGTCATTCCTGACATTCATATTTGCGCCTGACATCAGAAATGACATAATTGGGTTGAATCCATGTGTTCTGATCCTAAACCTTGCTAAGAGTGAAAGAGTATGGTGAAGGAAAGGTACATCACTGATGTAAATTCAGTTCACACTAGATATCTTCACAAAATCCATTGAAATCTGGATTTACATCCATCCATTATCCGTAACCGCTTATCCTGTGCAGGGTCACAGGCAAGCTGGAGCCTATCCCAGTTGACTATGGGCGAGAGGCGGAGTACACCCTGGACAAGTCGCCAGATCATCGCAGGGCTGACACATAGACACAAACAATCATTCACACTTACGGTCCATTTAGACCCACCAATTAACGTAACCTGCATGTCTTTGGAGTGTATCAGAAACCGGAGCACCCCCATGCAGAGAACATGCAAACTACACACAGAAAGGTCCCTGTCGGCCACTGGGCTCAAACCCAGAACCTTCTTGCTGTGAGGCTAAACACTACACCACCGTGCCATCTGGTTTTGCCCTTCATCTATCCATCCATCCATTATCTATAACCACTTATCCTGTCCTACAGGGTCGCAAGCAAGCTGGAGCCTATCCCAGCTGACTATGAGCGAGAAGCGGGGTATACCCTAGACAAGTTGCAAGATCATCGCAGGGCTGACACATAGACACAAACAACCATTCACACCTACGGTCCATTTAGACCCACCAATTAACGTAACCTGCAGTGCATCAGAAACCGGAGCATCCCCATACAGAGAACATGCAAACTACACACTGGGCTCGAACCCAGAACCTTCCTCCTCTGAGTCTAACCCCTACACCACCGTGCCATCTGGTTTGACATTTATCACTAATGTAATGATCCTGAACAAGGAAACACTGGATGAACCCAAACCCAAAAAAACCCTCGTGTTCTTATCAGTGACACCGAAACAGTGAGATCATGGTGGATAAGTAAAGACAAACAGTCCTGAATATTGTGAGTAAGAATCATGGGATGAACACAGGACAGGTTTTATGATTACAGCAGCAGCTTATAGGTATAAATCTACAGCACCCAGGTGAGATTAAGAGATTATCAATAAAAGATTAAAAGCACTTCAGAGTTGGGTGTCAACTATTTCAGGGAAGGCTGAAAAATGTCCCCCAAAACCCATTCACTCACAGTGTTTACATCACAAAAAACAAACAAACAAACAAACTGTGTGCTTTGAAGTCGGCTTCTTTCACCTGTGTTCATTTCCATCCGGATGTCATCCGTCGTGGCGTCTGAATGCCCACATCGTCTCCTTCTGCTCGTGCGTGCCGGAATATCCAACACAAATGTTTCCAAATGTATCCTGTGATCACTCCAAGAACATTGTCACAAAGAAATTAATATTAAACATCACTTATACCGCTTTTCCGAACTAGTTTAAATATTTAAATGCCGGATTGTGTCATCCCTTCATCAGAAAGAAGAATATATACAGAGAGAGAGAGAGAGAGAGCGTGCCTCATCACTTTCTGCGCTCAGGCGCAGGAGGTGTGTTTTCTCTTGCGCGCTTCCTGAGGAGGTCGAGCTCTGGTCCTCTAAACCAATCAGACCAATAAACAGCTCATAAGCACTTCATGGATCGCAAATGAATATGCATAGACATAGTGATAAGTTTACACCTTGGTATAATATAAGATGTGCCAGAAATGAGCTCGAGATATCTTCTGGATCTGGTCGAGATGGTGCAAAACCATCAAACAGATGGTGGAGAGCAGAAAAATTGGTGGTCATGAGCCCAACAGGTGGCACGGTGGTGTAGTGGTTAGCGCTGTCGCCTCACAGCAAGAAGGTCTGGGTTCGAGCCCCGTGGCCGGCGAG
>JANZLB010000019.1:34122663-34132945 GCA_026167865.1 Notarius quadriscutis
GCCGGCCACGGGGCTCGAACCCGGACCTTCTTGCTGTGAGGCGACAGCACTAACCACTACACCACCATGCCGCCCCTTCTACATACTTCATTTTAAATTTAATTATCAAGCTTGTGAGTGTTGCATTCAAAATATAAATGTACTTTTAGTGAAATCAATGATCCAAATTGATCATGATTGTCTTACTTATTTGGCTAAAGCAGATCTACTCTTCTCCAGTTGAAAATTACATTGACTTTTCCCTTGTATCCATCCATCCATTATCTGTAACCGCTTATCCTGTACAGGGTCGTAGGCAAGCTGGAGCCTATCCCAGCTGACTATGGGCATGAGGCAGGGTACACCCTGGACAAGTCGCCAGATCATCACAGGGCTGACACACAGAGGCGAACAAATTTAGAGCCACAATTAGCCTAACCTGCATGTCTTTGGGGGAAATTGGAGCACCCGGAGGAAACAAACACAGGGAGAACATGCAAACTCCACACACAAAGGCCCTTACCGGCCACGGGGCTCGAACCCAGAACCTTCTTGCTGTGAGGCACCAGTGCTAACCACTACACCACCGTACCGCCCTTTTCCCTTGTATTTTAAATTGAATTATCATACCATCCTGCCAGTCATCCCTTTTAATATAGACACCATCACATCTCTTTGTCTTCAGGCAGAGACTTCAACAAGCTTTTTCTATTCCACTCTCTGCTTTTTCAGCATTGTGCATGAACTTAATGACACTGAATGTAGCATTCGCACCTGATGGTGTCACTATTTCAATATACTGGTACATGGCACTGATTCAAAATCCCCAGTCATTCTCTGTTCCAGACAATTCCTAGCTTGATTCTCTCCCTCACTGGGAGAAACATATGCTCATGAAATGATAATCCTGACTGTGCACCATGTAGCAGCAGGCGCACATTCCTCTATGATAGGTGCATGTCAATGACTTGATTAAAGATATTTAGGATACTGTGTACCGTGTTGAATGTTCAGAATTTGTGTGGATTGACTTGCATGTGGTGATGTCAGGATGATAAAGTGACAGGTAGTATGCTGAACATGCCTGGCACTGCTTCAAAGCAATAGGCACTGCATCTGTAGCTGGGCCCCTTGTGTCAAACTTCCCGTTCTTCACATCCCTTTGTTTACCTCTCATGTGCGATGACATTATCAGAAGTCTCCATCTGTCCCCTTTCATCCTCTGAACCTGGGAGCCTCCATCTTTCTGTGGAGCGCTCATTAAATTCATTGCTTTCTATAAACTTTATTTTGGTTGGGTAACAGCTTTTTACCGGTGAAGCTGGAGGCACTAGGTGACCCTTTCATGGAGCATTTGTCTCCGCTCCTCTTTTTTATGATCAGTCTGTCCTTTTGTTCACCCTCTGTGCTTGGCCGTGGACGTGATAAGAAATGCAATGAATAACCAAGCTCTTTCTTTTGACTTGTCTGTTTCTCTGTAATCGTATAATACATACATTTCTAATGAGAATATGAATTTACACTGGCCCTGTTTCTGGATAACATGCCTTTTCCAGAAAGCTGGATCAGCTGGTAAGCACAAAATCATAATCTGGTGCGAGAGTGAGCAAAAACAAATTGTTTTAATTTGTCCACATTCTGTCCTGGGCCTAAAGGTTAGAGAAGCAGCCTTGGGCCCAAAGGGTTGCTGGTTCAATTCAACGGACTAGCAGGAAAATCCATGGCTGAAGTGCCCTTGAGCAAGACACCTAGCCCCTCTCTGCTCTCCAGACGCTGTGTGTGCACTCCTTGTATGTGGCTCTGGATAAGCGTGTCTGCTGTAATGTCCTGATCTGAGGTGGCTGTCTGTGTAGAGTTTTGCCTGTTGTCCCTGTATCCATTTGGGTTCTCCGGCTTCCTCCCACCTCCCAAAAACATGCATATAGGTGGATTGCTACCAGGTGTGAATGTGTGTGTTTGTGTGTATGTCTGAATCGTGGCGTGAAATGGATTGGTGTCCCATTCAAGCTGTTTTTCCACCTCACATCCTATATTCCTTGGATAATTTCTGGATCCACCACAACCCAAGATAAAGTGCTTACTGAAGATAAATTAAATCATGAAATAATTTTCGGAATATATTTTGTATAAGGTTATTGAGTGAACGACATTTATACCTTCACATTTTTTTCAGATTTTTCAAGTATAGGTCGTAAAAATAATTTTCCCTGACACCCAATTATTTTTGCTTAGTGGACTGAAAGCTACTGAATTTTGTATCACAGACTTCCAATTTTATGATTTTTTTAAATAGAATAATTAATGAATGTAGGGCCATGTGGCCCTAAATTCTCCGCTATTTTTTTCCTGCTTCACCATGACCCAATTCAAGATACTACTTCACGCATCACATGGTGGGCTTTCCTCATTCGTGCAAGGCATTGTGGGATACAAATTTGAAACAGGAGAGAAAAATGGCGGATGTGAATGTGCAAATGAAACGTGAAAGATGGACTACAGTAATGGAAAGCAAGAAGAAAAGACGCTATGTTATATACGAAGGAAAGGAAACCCAGGACCAGACTAATGAATATCGGCGGTCAGCGAGCACCTCGGTGTGATGAGCTGTTTGTTTAGCGACAGAATGATGGAACTGTCGGTGCACGATCAAAGGTGAACCTGTAGATGGCAGTAACGCAACACTGTGGATGCCAGTGGCAGTAAAACCCAAAAGAAGAAGAAGAAGGTAAACCTGCGCATGCACACATGGACTTCCTCTGTCTGCTTGACTGCATGAAGCGAGCGATTTCACGCACATTATTTGCTCAGGAATCCCCTCAAATTAAAGAACTTCCCAGCCACAGAATGGCCTGATATTTTGTGAGATATTATAAAAATAAACATATATCACAATGACCATTTCAAAAGGAGCTAAATTTCACAGATTTTATGAAATCGAAAGGCCGTCTAGCTTTAAAGTGGCCGGTGAGTGTATCTTTTTGAGACTTGTTTTACATGAAGGTTCTTTTAAATAGCATTATTCACTGAGATAGGTGGCAAAACAACATCTTTGAATATTTGTTACTGTTGCTTTAATTTTACGCAGTCCACAATAATAGCTTTTGTCAGTGTTAATGATTTACACCTCAGTTAGTAGGCATTTTATTATTCTTCCTCCCACATTTAGGAAAGAATAATAAACATATTTTGACTTCCAGTTACTCAGAAACTGATGTAATCCTGTGTGAGAAATATAATCTGACAAAATTGTGTTAGTTTTTCATAACTGATGAAATAAAAACAGTACACTCAGACTTTTGGACCCTACCGTAAGTACAACGTGTCATTTTTCATAACAGTTAGCAGCCCATGCTTTCCTTTTTTAATGCTCTAATTTGAGCCTATATATAAATGCTTGTCTTCTTGATGGACATGTTGTTTTACTTGCTTAGGCTTAAGTACACAGTGCTGTTTTTATTAATAGCCATCCACTGTGGTTCTTCTCCATCGTTCTGGACTGGTGTTATTTATATAAACTGGATTAGTTTACTCGGTTTTAATGTGCATGTTTGTGGGATCTGGTCTTCTCGACTGATGTGCTGCCACACGTCTCACGCCATGTCGCCTTACGTTATTGCTACCAAGCATTAATGCTCCTCTTCTTTCTGTGTTTGATCTGAGACCAGACACAAAGCGCTGTCACTGGGTTAAAAAGTGAACCATGGCTACTTGATCATGGTCTCGTTGCTTTCATTTGAAAGGAATGCTCTCGGTACCGGTCTTATTGCTCTTGGCTCCCCGCAGTGCCGCGTGTCTGTATTTTTCGGAGTCCAAACAGGCACTTTTTCTCCTCCAGTTTCTTCTCTCATTTCCCTATTCCTTATTAAAACCCCTGTGGTTCAGAGCTCAGGTTCTGAGTGATCCTTAATCAAAGACGCTCCTGTTTTGCCAAGACGGAACCCCTGTGGTGAGCTCTTGTGGTCTGTGTGATACTAGCAAGCTGGCTGTTAAGAGATTTGGGGGAGGAGTGAGGGGTCAATATTAAGGTGTCCACATAAACATCTTCAAAATATTGGAAAGTTTTAGTGAAACTAATCAGTGTGTTGTGATTTTAAACTTGGATTTGAAGATGGGGAAAAGGGAACCTTTAATGGTTCTATGTAGAACCCGAAACTGTTTGCAAAGACCTACAGAAAAGGGTTTTGGTATCTCTGTAGAACAACAAAGAATACGCGCTTAAATATTAAAAAAAGGCTCCAGAGGAATCCCTTAGGTTCCTTAAGGAACCTTGTCATTGTTGGTGTGACTATGAAATTCATGACCCCACCATACATAGTATTTCCGGTCATAAATGTTGACATTTGGTCTTTTGAATAGGTTCTTGTGGAGAGATTTTCAGGAACCAGAAGTGGTTCTTCAAATTCTGTCTTTTTTTATGCAATGGAGGTTGTATTATCTAGTTATGGTTCTTTATTTATCTCTTGTGCTTTGTAGAAGTCCCTGTACGTTCAGATATCTTTATTGTCACGGTACAAGTACATCAAGGATATTACACGGTTGTACTAAGATATGAAGTTTATCTTCAAGTGCTGAATATATATTTCACGAGTGAGTGAAGTGAGAAGATGGGCAAGAAGATAAACTTCATATCTTCGCGCTACTATGTAATGTTCTTGACATTATACGGACACATAAACAACGAAAAAAAAAACCGCAAGTTAATCAAAAGAATTTTAATTTTGAACCAGTTCACTGTTTTGATAATGCACATCTCATCAGCGGGAAAACACTGGGAATGACATCACTGGAGTAAAAATATCGGTGATTATTATATATACAGGACACTTTTTCGATGGAATAAAAACATGTTTCATTAATTTGGTTTGATAGCATGCAATATTGTTAGCATATCGCTTATCCTACATGCATTATGTCACTCTACCCAGTGGAGAATGAGCGTTGAATATGATTTATGATATTTCATGACTGTCGACAACATGACGTCACACATCGGAGACGTCAAACTTCCGCGCTAGCGAATGAGCGACTGTGATAATTTGTAAATAAGCATGGCCGCCAGGTTTGCTTCATTAAATACTGAAACTTTTGAGAGAATTTTGGAAGAAGAAGATCTGTTCAACACCCAAAAGGAATGTGTATGTATAATAATAATAATGTTGGCTGGCTTTTTTTCGTGGTATATCGGAGATATTCCATTCAGCTAGAATGATATTGCATGATACCTTATGGCATTTTTCGAGAAAAATTTTATTTTTACAATAATATTTGCTGTTTTGCTCCAACACCTTTGGTCTGTAGCATTTGTCCAAGTCATGTCAGTCAAGTTAGTTTGAATTTTAAATAACTAAATTATTTTTGAGCTTTGTCTTGTGAATAGCTTTTATCATAGCTATTAAGTAATAGACATAAGTTACCAGTAAGTGAAGCGTTTTAACCAACAAAATTTGTATCACAGAATAATAAAATGCATTTTATCTTACAAATAGTGCAATAAGGTCCGAAAGTGTTCATATTGTATGTAATAGACGCACTAACTTATTTGACGCAAAGTCTTAATGATCCGTCGTGATTGGTCGAGAGCATTCCGACAAAATTTCATACAACACTTTGTCTGTATTTCATAAAATATCGAAGTTAGTAAAGAACGTTCACACTTTCATACAAATTTCATTTGAATAATGACTCATTTGTCCATGTGTTGTGTGTTGCACTCTGATTTCTAGGTGTTCGGTTACCTGAACTTTGTCCTCTGGGCTGGAAATATCTGGTTTGTGTTCAAAGAGACTGGCTGGCATAAGGGAGGAGCTGCACGATACCCGACACCGACTCCTGAAAAACACACCACCGCTTTCAACCAGCAACCCTACAACCAGGGCACCTTCGACCAATCAGGAACCGGAGGCTTGGGCCAATCAGATTACGGCCAGGTTGGGTGTTACACCTCAAGTGGGCCCACGTCTTACTGACCACACACCATTTTATCTTCCAGTCACACGCGAGCTAATCACAGGGGGCGGGGACAATTTCACACGCAAAGGGTACGATCAAAATCTCTTATTTAAGATAGAAAGATGGGACACGGTTTTATTTATTTATTTATTTTTAAAAATCAGAAGTTTAGAATCTTCACACAAGTTATGCCAGGCCTTTTGTTTAGCTTTTTCAAAATTACTCATTAAGTTTTTTGTTTTTAATTCGTGAAGCCTGAAGGCACACACTTGGAGAAAAGTTTCTCCTGTCCGTTTCTTCAGAACCTTTACAGGTTCTACATAGAAACCTTGCTTCGATCTGTCAGAAAGGGTTCCAGATAAAACCCTTAACTATCCAAAGTACCCTTGAAGAAGCTTTGAATTTTTAAAAACTTGTATCAGTCTCAAGGTGTGAGTTAGTGATTTGAACAAGTTTCACATCCACAAAAATAAAAGTGGTTCTTCGGAACAATACCAGAGAAGAACCTTTGGTTTCCTGAAGAAAACTGTGATTGATGGATCTTCATCCATTTTTATTGGTGACACAGAGAACTAAAATATTTTTCTCACTATGAAGGTTGTCATTATGTCGAAGGAGCTCCATGGTGGAAAAGGTTTTCTTGTTGGAACAGCAAAAACGGTTACAAAAATCAAAGATGGAAATGTTCCTTAGGGAACAAAGTTCCAGTAAAGAATAGTTTCACGCTAAAAACAGATTCATGCAGAGTAATCAAGAGAAGCACTTTTAGAAAAAGAAAAAAAGAGATTCTTCGGTTTTGTTCTACTGGGAACCATCTCTGATGTCCCTTTTCAATCAACAGGGAACGGGTTCTTGAACCGGTTCCGTTCAGGATTCTTTGAACCTTGGCGCCAGGTACCGAACCGGCCCAAGTTTTCGCCAGTTTTGAGTGGAACCGTTGTAATCGAGGATGCGTCAAGAACGGAGAGCGTTGCACAATTCACAATGGGAGTAAACAGTAGGAACAGGATGGCGGTGCACATCGATTACCTCCGAGCTTTTGTTCTGTTACTGCAGATATTTGTTTTCGGTCCATTTTTTGTGAACATGCGTCCTTTTTCCATTCCACAACTTGATGCATGAACCAGAATGGAACCCATTCCCTGTTAGTGGAAAAGGTGTATGATTGGAAAACATGATGCGATCGGGTTCAATCCTGAACCTTTCCAGGTTCTTTCAGAGAGACAACAAAGGGTTCTAGATTTATTCTACACATTACTGATCCCATAATATAATGCTGGTGTGTGTGTTTTGTGCTTCAAGTTTTATATGGAAAACCCCCAGTCTGTATTTCTATACCCTTTTCAGTTTTCTATATTGTGTTGGCTTGATGCATGATGTGCCACTCAAGTTATTAATAAAATAAAGCCAACAAATAGTACAGGAACAAACAGAAAGCAGGAAAATTCAAACTACGTTTAAATTAATTGAAAAATCACGTGTGTGTGTGTGTACAGCTGAAATAATTTCAGATCAAGCCAACGTTAGCTGTTTATGTGCATGTAATACACGTTCCATCAAGTCTAGTGCACGTATCTTGCTGTTGATCTCTAGTTCGCGTTCTCTTTTCCCTACTTTTTGTACATCACACACTGTTCTCTGTCCTAAATGGATATTATTTACTGGAAAAAAGTCAGAAATTAACTCGATTTCCGTGGTGAAAAAAAAAGCCTGCTAATATGATTATTGCAAAGAATGGCATTAAAAAAGAAATAAGAAAATAATTTATTATACAGTTCGCATATGCTACTTGTTCTTGTTCTAATGTGTAGCTTCTCAAAGTTTTTGTCTGTATTCATTTTTTTAAATGGTGTGAAGGGTACAGCATGTGCATTTTGAGTCATGCCAATAAAGATTGCATACAAAGAACGAGTCAGACAGTCTTCTTATTGAAATACATGAGAATTTTACATGTTTATAATTATTATAAAGGAGTACAATTTACAACATTCAAAAGGATGGAATAGTATGGTGAATAAATTCATAGTCAGATCACATCCAACCTAAAATCACCAGGGTTTTTTTTTTTCTTTAAATATATAATCAAGGGGGACATGCAAAACACTTTTCAGTTCTGTTTTATTCCCTGAGGTGCTTTGTAGTGTTTGAGAGATGTTTTGTTGGGGGAAAAAAAAACACCTTGGTTCTTCTTTCTCATGATAATCCAGGCTCGTTTTGTACCTTCCATCCATTATCCGTAGCCGCTTATCCTGTTCTACAGGGTCGCAGGCAAGCTGGAGCCTATCCCAGCTGACTACGGGAGAGAGGTGGGGTGACTCGTTCAAATTTTTCCAGTAACAACATAAACAGAGACAAGTATGATGATTACTCCACATAAATGGAATAAAAATGGTTGATATGTTGATATTTTCTGAGATGAGACATTTATTGAGCATTAATTGGAGGAGTCTCCAGTGTCAGAACTTTGGAAAAGTCAAAAGTAAAACTGTTTCTTTCAGATTTGTGTCATGGGAAAATCTTCAGGATGGATGAGCTTGAGGTTTTTAAGCAATACAACATGCTTTTTTGGCTTACTAATGTCCTACAGAGGAAAAAAAAGAGAGACTGATGAGGAAAGCAACGGTTATTGCTCCTATAATGCAAATTCTAACATTTATAGACATTCAAAAATGTTAACATAAATATAAATGGATAAAAATAAAAAACTATAAGTATTTTTACTTGCTGTTATTGGGAAACAATGCACTTTGGAACAGTAGCAGTAATACTGCTTCATATTGGGCTGCATCACACCAATCCATCATTGATTATTTTTGAACCATCCTTACTTAATAGATTAGTGCTACAGGCTAAATTTTGGGTTTCATTTGAAGTAAACTTACAGTCATGTGAAAAAATAAGGACATCCCATGGAAATTGTAAACTTTTCTCAACATATTTAAACAATGCTCTTTTTGATACAATGCCAACAAGCGACACATAAAATCGATATTTTGTAATCATTTTCACAATTTAAATTTAAAAAAAATCAGTCAAAAAAAAGTAAGGACACCCTGGAAAAAAGTAAGTACACCCTTACATTTATCACACTTTCATGTCCATAAAATTAGAATCAGGTGTTACAGAGTAGGTACCATTGATTAGAACCTCCTGCAGGTGCAGATAAAATCTGTCTTATTTAAACCTGACATCTAGGGTCTGGTGGGGTTTTTTTTTTTTGCTATTGAAATGTGTGGTGTCATCATGCCAAGATCTAAAAATCTCTCTTAGAACCTCAGAAAAAAGGCTGTGGATGCCTATGAATCTGGCAAGCAATTTAAAAAGATCTCTAAATTATTAGAAATAAATCATTCCACTGTAAGGAAAATCATGTACTCGTGGTGTAGATTTCAAACAACTGGCAATTTGTCCAGGACTGGCCGCCCCAGCAAATTCAGCCCAAGAGCAGACCGTTTCATGCTAAAAGAAGTGTCTCAAAGAACTCCAAAATTTTATCACTGGATCTACAAGTAACTCTTGCAACTGTTGGCATGGAAGTGCACACATCTACAATCAGAAAGAGACTGGACAAATTTGACCTGCATGGGAGGTATGCCAGGAAAAAGCTTTTGCTGTCCAGAAGGAACGTTAAAGCAAGAATACAGTTTGCCAATTAACTTATAGGCAAAGACCAGGCCTTTTAAAATAACATGCTTTAGACAGATGAATCAAAGGTAGAGTTGTGTGACCACATTAAAAGTACACATGTGTGGCACAGACCAAACATGGCTTTTCAGGAGAAGAACCTCATACCAACTGTGAAGCATGGTGGTGGGAATGTTATGGGTTGGGGTTGCTTCAGTGCCTCAGGGACTGGGAAGCTTGCATTCATTCAAATATGAATTCTGAATCATAACAAAGAGTGCTTGAAGATAGTGTGATGTGTAATGCCATTAATCCATCCATCGATCCATTATCTGTAGCCGCTTATTCTGTTCTACAGGGTTGCAGGCAAGCTGGAGCCTATCCCAGCTGACTATACACTGGTGCTTGAAAGTTTGTAAACCCTTTAGAATTTTCTATATTTCTGCATAAATATGACCTAAAACATCATCAGGTTTACACACAAGTCCTAAAAGTAGATAAAGAGAACCCACTTAAACAAATGAGACGAAAATATTATACTTGGTCATTTATTTGAGGAAAATGATCCAATATTACATATCTGCGAGTGGCAAAGAGAACCCACTTAATGTGAACCTCTAGGATTTCATTTGAAGGTAAAATTAGAGTCAGGTGTTTTCAATCAATGGGATGACAATCAGGTGTGAGTGGGCACCATGTTTTATTTAAAGAACAGGGATCTATCAAAGTC
>JANZLB010000019.1:34195332-34208602 GCA_026167865.1 Notarius quadriscutis
TTTAATTAGCCTAACAGGCCTACTTGCAGTCCGGGTATATGCGCAACGGCAGGCCTGTGTACACGCCTCTCCGTCTCTCTCTTTCTCTGTGTGTGCGCGTGAACGAGAAGAAAGAGCACTATGAATGAACGGAACGATACGCAACGGAATTTTTTTTTTTTTTCAAAATCGCGAGTCTGATTGTGTGGCGATAGGAATCCATTGTGTGGCGCTGCGCCACACAATGGTCTATGTATGGGAAACCCTGAAATTGTGGAGGAATAACACACTTTGGGCTGTTATGAGAAAAGAATCAATTTCAGGGTGGGAGCAGGAACTCTGCTTCATGTCAGGGTACGTCGTACGAATGATCACGTCACTGCAGCGTGTCCCCAAGTGTTTTAGAAATACGTTCTCAAGAGGAGACACACCATCCAGTGGTTGAACCTCGGATTCTGGGGGAACGGTCCACACAGGCCATGGAACAGTGGACTACTCTTGCACAGCTTTTTGAAGGATTATGGGAGTATGCTCGTCCATGCATCGACATGTGGATTTGGAGATAGCATCTGGCCTGAAATTTGTTGTGGGAGGTGTTTGCTGGAGTTTGGGGTACTTGGGACATTACTGCATTTGGCTGAAGCTTTTCTCCAAAGCGACTTGCAGTTGAGACAGGATACCACCCAGGCAGTTGATGGTTAAGGGCCTTGCTCAAAGGCCCAAGAGTCGCAGCTTGATGGTGAACTCGCGGCCTTCTGATCAGTAGCGTGGTACCTTCACCGCGGATCCACCACTTCCCTACTCGATTGTGTGGTGTATGAGCGCAGTCCGAGTTGTATCTTGGTGTTAAGTCAAAATCGTTCAAGCTGGGTGTTGGACTCCATCAGGAGCGTCTTGACAGTATCTCTGTTTCCTTTTTGTGGTTTTCACGGACAGGATATCAAGACTCCGCCATGGTTTCCAAAGGTTTCTTGTATAGCCAACTCGAGGCAACATCCCTGCAATTTTTTCAGATGATTTGCTCATGGCACTATCCAAACTGGAACTCCACAACATGTTGCTGCTGACTGAGATACAGAGGCCATGGTTTTCTCCTGAAAAAGAGTGGAGTGTTCCCGACAGAGCAGAGGAAAGACCTTGCCCCTAGTGGAGGAGTTTAAGTATCATGGGATCTTATTCTCAAGTGGTGGAAAAAGAGAAAGCGGGCTTGACGAGTAGATTGCTTCACTGGCAAAAGTGATGGAGTTGCTGTCGTGGTGAAGCAGGAGCTCAATTTGCAGATCTCCATCCTTGCGTTATCATGGTTGCAAGCTGTAGGTTCTGACGGAAAGAATAAGGTCACAAGTACAGGTGATGGGGAAAATTCCTCTGCAGGATTTCTCTTCGTGATAGGAGATGGAGCTCAACAAGAGGACAGAAGATCCTCGGAGTTGGGATTCTGTTCATCCAAATCAAGAGGAGCTGGTTGATGTGGTTTGGCCACATTAGAAGGATGCCCCGGATTGGGTTCTGGTAGAACTGTGTCAAGGACATCCCATTCAACCAGAGATCCTGGTTTAAGGGGTGTTCTCTCACAGCTGGCTTGGTGGGATCATTTGGGGAACATGTCAGGATGGAGAGACTGGGGATAGAGAAGTCTGGGTTGACCACTTGAGCCTGGTCTCAACCAGGAAAAGGGCAAAAAGAAAAGAACCTGGTTTGTTCGTTGACGTGAAAGCCGGTCCAGAAGTGTCAAAGTGAGCTCAAGTCACACATGGCTCAACAGCTGCTTCATTAAAATGTTCCAACTATCGAGTTCGGTTTTGTGATCGTGCTGTATAATTTGATAGGCTTTATAACGGACATGAACATTTAGAGACGGTGGTATTCGTTTATTACTTAGAACCACTGATTTACAACAACTCTATCGACCTTCTGTCCTGGATTCCAGTGGCTCGTTTAATAAACTTACGTTTCTACTTGAGCAGAAATGGTGATGGGAACGGAAGGAAGTGCGTTGGAACAGGATCCGAATGTAGGTCGTATACAGGTTTTTCACTGGAGTTGCCAACTCGTGCTGTTCCCTCCGCTGACTTTTTGAGAATAATTCTTACATTTGGTTTTGTTTACTTGGCTGTTGCTTTTATTCAACGCAAGTTGTCGTCCAGTCGAAGCAGAGCGCTTTAAATCTTTTTTTCAGGATCTTTCCATCATGGGATTTGAACCCCCAGCCATCTGGGAATGAGTTCAGACGCTTAGCTATGATGTTCCTCAGTCTGCTGCTGTGCATCTCATTTTGTCTGGTGTTTTTTTTTTTTTTTTCTTCGCCACTGAATGATTAATGGCATTGCAGAGATTAATTGCACGGTTCAGGAAACTCTAGTGCTCGGAGTACAGAATTGCAAGTGTGTGCCAAGTGCAAGTTGTTCTGTGTGGAACTGCTGATCTACGACTGCCGTGCAAACTCTGATCAGACAGCACAGCCAGAAAGTGGCTTCGAACACACTTCTCACCAAGTTGAGGCTTTTTTTTTTTTTAAGGTCTTTAGGGCATTTAAGTTGACGAGGGTGCATCTTTGTCGTGATGGAAGAACTGCAGGAAGAAAAAGAACAGTGCTTCTGCGTTTATGATTTAAAAGCTGTTTTGTTTGTTTTCCCCCAATTTGGTCAATTCCCACCCACCTACAAGCTTGCTGTACCGTAGCTCAGGAGCGTGAAGGCTAACACATGGTTCCTCCAAGATGCATGACAGCTGGCCAACGACATCTTTTTGTGGTAACGCACACGGTCGACAGCGCTATCCGCCCTCTTCCACATACACGAGCTCAAAGACGCCCACAATGGACGAGTGTTGCTGTGATTGACAGGAGAAAGAGGTTGCTGTTCTGCTGACAGAACCGTGGACTCGCGAACACGCACACGGCTGCAACGTCGTCAGGATTCGAACTCCAGATCTCGTGACGATTGAGCGAACGCTTTTCTTGTGCACCACTCGGGAGATGAACTTGACTGCGTGGTTGTGGACTGACCTGCTGTTTAATTCTGTCGTACGAGGTCAAGGATGTTCCCGACTTCAAGGATGCAATTATTTTCTGCCGTTATCACATAACAGCCCGCAAAACACGCTTACTGTAGAATATTAGTTTGCTGTCGGAGTCAAAGTTCTGCTCAAGCTGTTCTTCCAGAGCAGGGCCAAACTTGCATCCGGTCGCTCACGGTGTGTGCGTGTGTGTGTTTATTCCTCATTCCGTGTTCTCCGTTTTGGATAACGAGCAAATATTAGCCAGCTAACTTGTTGCAATTAGCCTCAATCAGAGATCCTTTTGGATCTTGAACACTCTGACCAAACACAACCTGACCCACCAAAATGAAACCAGTTATCAGATCTTTTAATGAATTTTCATCCACCATCTTTTAATTGACTCGTTTGCAAAGAGTCTGAGCTCAGATCTGTGGGGTTCCCCTTCACCCGCATTGGCCTGTGCAGCTAAAACACCGGGTTTTCAGCAGATGTGTGTTCTTTCATCACACGATGGAGTTCACAGCAGGAGTGAGGTGTTGAGAAGCTTCACCGAGCGTTTTCTCTGATTTTAGTTTATTCGACTTGTTTGTGCACAGAGTTTCTCCTCTTGGATTGCATGTTCCACTTGGAGGAAGCAAAAGGAAAACATGACACCTTGATAGAAAATAAATAAAACGTACACACTCACTGGCCACTTTAACAGGAACCTGTTCTTGATTCCAAGATCCCTGTTGTTGGCTGCAACCCAATGTGGTCTTCTGTTGCACGCTGAGATGCTTTTCTGCTCGTCACGGTTGTAAAGAGTTGCTATGAGTTACGAGATCCTTCTTGGTAGCGAGAACCAATCTGGCCATTTTCCTCTGAGCTCTCTGATCAACAAGGCGTTTGTTTCCACCCACATTGAGAACTGTTACTGACCTCCAAGATGTTTTGTTTTTCGCACCATTCTGTGTGAACTTGAGAGACTGTTTTGTGTGTCTGTGTGTGTGTGTGTGTGAAAACCTCAGCAGTTTTTGAAATGCTCAAACCAGTACCCATGCCGCAGTGCAAGAAAGTCAGTCACACTCCGAGATCAGTTTTTTTTTCCCCCATTCTGATGTGTGAACATTAACTGAAGCTCTTGATTTGTATCTGCATGATTCTATGTATCGTGCTGCTGTCATGTACGTCAGGGGGTTCGGTTTTGTCCACAAAGAGCCGGTCTGACTGCATTCCAACCACGCCCAAGAAGTGAACCGATTTTAAACGGTTGCAGCTCCTGATCGGGTGGAATAACCCCTTTTTTTTTTTTCAGTTCTCACTGATCTGCAAGACCTTTGATGGACGGTGGCTTCGTTTGCAAAATAACATCGGAGTAAAAATATCGGACGACGTACTCGTACAAAAACATCCAGCGATCAGATCAAAGAAGATTCACCAGCCCTAGTCATGATCCTGACGCATCGCATGACTACCTTGTCGTATCCTCCAACTCCACGAAGTTACGAATAATGTATCCGATTCAGTGACTCATTTGTTAATGAAATGAACTTGGATGGGACTGAATGACGGCGGATTAAAGTGCACGAAACTAGTTTGGTGATGATCATAGACAGGTGGATGGATAGAACTTTATTGGTCCCTTTGGGAGGGTTCCCTCAGGGAAATTCCCCCAGAAAGGAGTTGTACAGTCTGATGGCGTGAGGGACAAAGGAGTTTTTAAGTCTGTTCGTCCTGCACTCACGAAGGAGCATTCGGTCACTGAACAGGCTCCTCATGACGGTGTGTAGAAGGTGACTGGCATCGTCTATGATGTTCAGTAGTGTGTCTGCTACCATCACCAGAGCCGTCCAGCCTGGATGCGTCCTCCTTGGACTGGCGACCACGGACTGATAGGAAACTCCTGTGGATGTTCTGCAGATGTTAAAGGACCGCAGTCTCCTCAGGCTGTTCTGTACACGTGGTCGGTGTTGCAAGTCCAGTCCAGCCACGGTACTTGTAGGAATCCACATCCTCCACCTCGATCAGAACTGGTCGTGACCTTGGTCAAAGTCAATGACCAGCTCCTTGGTCTTCGAGGTGTAGAGCTGCAGATCATGAGCCATCGCTGGCTGTTGTGTGGTCTTTTTGGCAGCGTGCAGCGTCGTGTCCTCGGCACGTGAAGCGTGCTGGTCTTTATTCGGCCCGTAATGCTTTGCTTTGGAGATTTGAGCGGCGTCGTGGGATATTACGGCTTAATCAGGGCTGTGTAGGGCTTTGAAGCTGTGCCAGGTTCACAACAAGACATGCTTTAGAGGAGTCACGTTAACAACCGTCGGAGTGTGCGAGCGAGAAACCGAGAGAGGCCTGTGCAAGATACTGTCATATTCCATTAGCTGAAATGAATCATAGCTGCTTCTGTCTTTCTAGTGCAGCCTGCTTGCAGCTCATATTGCCGGGGAGCCGCAGGGTTGTGTGTGTGTGTGTGTGTGTGTGTGTGTGTGTGTGTGTGTGTGTGTGTGTGTGTGAGAGAGAGAGAGAGAGAGAGAGAGAGAGAGAGAGAGAGAGTGAGTGTGTGTCTGTGAGCGCACTGTTTTCCTCCAGCAGCGAGGAGTGTTTGGCAGGAAGCCCGGAGCTGCTGGAGGTTGCAGTGTTTGAGTTGAGCTGAGCATTAACACCACACGCCAGCTTCTGCTACACGACTACTGCTCCAGCTGCTTCCCCTCCTCCTCCTCCTCTTACTTCAACACCTCGTTCCTGAATCCCTCCTCCTGCTTCAACCTGAATCCTAATCAGAATATCTCCGCTGCCCGTGCACTTGTGCTTCTTTCCATAGAACACTTTAGTCTATTTCTAGGAATATCTTTAATCGATTTAAAAAAAAAAAAAAGGGCTCTTCGGATCTGGTTTGTCAGATCACACGGCGCTGTGCGTTCATGTTAAGAAATGTGGATTTTGTTTATCCTGCACGCTTCATACATGACCTCTTGCTTTTCCTGTTGGATCTCCGTCCCGAGACACACCTCTCCTCTGTAATCTGCAAATGTGCTTTCACCAAACGCTCTAAACGATGCCTGTATTTCCATAAACTTAGAAAAGCACAGCTCTTCCTTGTTTTTCTCCTCCTTATCATCAGTTTCTCTTTCAGTTTTATTCAGTTTTATTATGTCTGTGCGTTCGCACTCCAGCCAGCTCCAGTTCAGCGCTTGTGGTTTCCTGTTGTACCAAGCAAATTTTTTTTTTTTAAAGCACAGCTGGTCGCTTTCTCAGTCTACAAAACAAGGTTCTCTTAATAACGCTGGGGCTTTTGTAAAGCTGTGTGGCTTTTGTACACTCACGTTCAGCTCATCCATAATGCGGAAAGAAAGGCGTAGGGATGGTTTTTCTGTTTTGTTTGCCTCGGAGTGTGAATTTAATGGTCCCGTTTTAAGTTTTGCATTTTAAGAAGCAACCATGAGCTGGCACTGTATCTGAGTTTAGAAAGCAGAAAAAGGGAAACGACATGGTTTTAGATTGTGACTGAAGAAAATAAAAGTGCAAAATAAAATGTCTGCAGTACTGTGCAAAAGTTTTTGGACCCTAATTTTTTTTTTTTTTTTTTTTTACCCCAGGCAAACTTTTTTGTTAATTTTTATTTTATGATTTCTACTTAAGCGAGTACAAAAACATTTGAGTCCGTTTTCCAGCACAAAATTAAATGTTACAGAAAAAAATGTTTGTATCTGAGCAGCACATTTCATAGTCGAGCACTTTTCAGATTAAACAAGAAAATATATAATGAAGGCTGCTGGGTTTTGGTGCAAAATCAAGAAGCGAGTCTGACGGTCAAAGTGTCCAGAAGAACTGTGGCTGGTTCGACAAGATGTTCAGTAAAACCTGCAGCTCATTTCCGCATAAAACGGCACTCGTCGTATCTGAGACGACTTTTTTAAAACAAAGGGTCGTCTTGCATCAAATATTGACTGTTTCATTTATTATGGCTTATTATGCTTATAGTATTTATGTTGAAACATTTTTTTTTTTTAAAGCCACTTTTTTGGTCTACAGCATTTCTTTATATGTGCCGAAGATTTTTGCAGAGTATTTTTGTGTGTAATTAGTATACGTAATCGTATGGGGCCGAGTAAAATTAAGGATTAATTTCACAAGTGATTTTTTGAAGTTTTTTTTCATGATTCGGGCAATTTCAAAACTTTGATCCTTAATTTTACAAGGAACCATACGATTACTTTGTTTATAATATATCGGGCCAAATTCATACTTCGGAAGCCATTCAAGTTCACGGAATTTTGTCATTCAGGTTTTCTGAACCAATCAGGGCACGGGACTGTCTTGCACGTTTGAATCCGTGTCGAAAGCATTCCTTGTTGTTGCAAATCTCTCGCTTTTTCTTGAAAAGTAACATCTTTCAGGATTGATCCCGGATATTTCTCTGGTCTCGGATCAGATGCCGATCCAATGCTGCCTGCATTACTTTAAGAGAGGTCTGGTTCGTAGTTTATTCCCCATTTTCTTTCCTCACATCTGCATAAAACTGAGAGCACCTTGTCTAACTCTCAGCATTCATACGCCACAAGTGTCGTTTATTTGTCTTTCTGCGGGCCGTTTCTAAAACGCGGAAAGCCAAAAATGCGTACTTTTTTTTGGTATTTTCATTTTCCCTTTCAATTGGTTTATCATTTCTTCGTCAAACATAGCGAAACGCGGCATTGCTGAGTCGGCCATTTGGTTGACAAAATTTGCTAATTTTTGTAACCGTAACCAAGCAACGAGCTAGCCAGTAGCATTTCAGAAATACGGCCCTGTGTTAAGGAAAAAAAGCCGTCCTTGATTGACCAATCAGAATTGAGCAATTTGGCCCTATGTATTATAATTCCAGTTAGTGTTCTGTTTAATATTGTGGAAAATTTTGCACGAAAAGCTCCTCTCGTATGTTAACGTTTACACACGCAGTAAAATATATCGAGGTTGTTTTAATACAAATAACGCACTCCCTTGAGTGAATTAATATAAACCTGTGATTGACTTGCTGCTTTCAAAACCGTTAATTAATTCCAATTGGCACTTTCGGACCAATCGGAATGGAGATTTCGCCAGCACTGTTGCTTATCAGTCCTGTCGTGATGAGGATGTGAACTTGGTGAATGTTTTGTCTGTAAGTTAATAGTTGACACTTTCTCCTCCCTAGAGAGACGACACAGCTCCATAAACAAGCCAGCGTCCTCCTACTCGTCCTCGGCTGCGCTTCCGGGTCTCCCCTCCCGGGCCAGATCCGGAGGAGCGGGTGCAGGCGGCCCTGCCAGCGTCATGCCCGTGGGTTCCTCCTCCTCCTCCGCTGGAGGGAGCAACAACACCCACACAGCCAAAGAGAAGCTGCCTCACCGGAAGCCTCACTTCCCCCCAAAGGTGCTGCACGATGACATGTGAGTATGCCAAACCACACTGCTTTAAAAATAACACCACGAAGCGAGAATTTTCTTCGATAAAAACACAAAATACAAAAACTCTGGTGTTTCTTGTTGAGCCTGCATGATTAGCTGATTCGTTTGGAGCTATTTTAATTCGCCTTTTAGCTTGAAGTATTGTACCGTACGTAGGTTTACGATGCCCTCAAGACGCAGTTTCTGGGTTCTCTAAAGCCGTTAGAGATAAACTCTTCACTCTGAGCAAGCAGCCCCGCGAGAGCGCTTCACTGCAAGTTGGTCTTTTCTCAGCTGTAACACACCTGCTGTAGCTCGTGAGCTAATTATCAAGCCCTGTGCGTCTGCGAAGGGAAAACCAGTCAGTTTGTGATTTCGGAATCACACTCGGGGTTGGAGAAATAACCGATGCTTTAATGTGTCTCGGTTACTGAATGAAGCAGTGTCTTTTGAACCCAACATCATCGACTCGGGCTGTCGGATTTCTTTAATCATTAAATTAAAATCCCAAGAGTTTGTATTTCTACAGAAGGTGGGAAGTTTGTTGCTTTCTGAAACAGTTACCCAGAGGATTCGTTTTCGTATAAATTTGAATCGGTCAGTACCGACACTGAGACCGATCGTTCTGATGCCTCCATACGGATTTTTCCATGTACTTGTAAAAATCCCAGCATCTGATCCTATGAGATGGATGCCAAGTGCATGCTCATGAACCGAAGGCGCGCAGTGGCAGCATGCTGGAAGCGTTTCGCGATGATGTACACATCTTTCAGCAGTGCAAGGAACATTTTAAAACGTCTTCTGGAGTGTGAAGTCTCATTTTAATAAAGAGTATGAGAGCGGCTAACTTGAGCCTGGAGAGCATTACGCACACGGGTATCATCCCGAGAGTGAAGGTGCACGGAAACTTTCGCATGTAAGAGCACTTGAACTTGGCGAGTACTGAGACACTTCTTTCTTTCTTTCTTGCACTTGGTGTGTACTGAGACACTTTCTTTTTCTTTCTTTCTTTCTTGCACTTTAACTTGGTGAGTACTGAGACTCTCTCTTTCTTTCTTTCTTTCTTTCTTTCTTTCTTTCTTGCACTTTAACTTGGCGAGTACTGAGACACTTCTTTCTCTTTCTTTCTTGCACTTGGCGTGTACTGAGACACTTACTTTCTTTTTCTTTCTTTCTTGCACTTTAACTTGGCGAGTACTGAGTTCTTTTTCTTTCTTTCTTGCACTTGGCGTGTACTGAGACTTTTTCTTTTTTTTTTCTTTCTTTCTTTCTTTCTTTCTTTCTTGCACTAACTTGGCGAGTACTGAGACACTTCTTTCTTTCTTTCTTTCTTTCTTTCTTGCACTTGGCGAGTACTGACTTTCTTTCTTTCTTGCACTTTAACTTGGCGAGTACTGAGACTCTCTTTCTTTCTTGCACTAACTTGGTGAGTACTGAGACTCTGTCTTTCTTTCTTGCACTTTAACTTGGCGAGTACTGAGACACTTCTTTCTTTCTTTTTTGCACTTGGTGAGTACTGAGACACTTCTTTCTTTCTTTCTTTCTTTTTTGCACTTGGCGAGTACTGAGACTTTCTTTCTTTCTTGCACTTTAACTTGGCGAGTACTGAGACTTTCTTTGTTTTTCTTTTTCTTTCTTGCACTTTAACTTGGCGAGTACTGAGACACTTCTTTCTTTTCTTTCTTTCTTGCACTTTAACTTGGCAAGTACTGAGAGACACTTTCTCTCTTTCTGTCTTTCTTTCTTTCCACTCCCCATCATCTACACTTTGCTCAAAAGTCAGGATGAAATGTTTTTAGCTTTTTTTTTTTTTTTTTAATCTGGATTTTATATTTTTGGACGAGTCACTGAAAAATATAAATACACAACAGGAAGAAAGTTCACAATAATCAATCCCAGCAGCAGTTGACATTAAATCCCAAATGGCTCCCAATTCATTTCGAGACAGGATCACTGTATTTAAGTTATTCAATGAAATCGAGTCGTACGTGAGCTGATAGCCGGCGATGCGCTTCGTGCCAAATTGGCAATAAGACGTGTACGACCAGATTGAGCGGAATAACTGTTTTATTCTGTCCACATTAACTGGAGTTTGAGAAACGGAGCTTTTTTTTCTTGCAAATTCGATAAATGAAAACATTTCAGTTATCTAATTTTCAAACAACTTTGAGCTTTTGAACCAGTCCTGAAAAAAACCCAACAAATTTTAATGCTTTTTAAAGATGAAGAATGGAAACAAACCTGCGAATTGACAGGAGTAATTTGTGAAAAATGCAATAATCATAATTCATGAAAAATAAATAAAAAAATAGTTAGAACGTATCTATTAAATACCTTTATTACCTCGCCCGGGACGGAGTCCACAAGGGAGCGAGGTTTTTTCTGTTTTTTTTTTTTTTTTTTGTTAGCAACATGACGGGAAAACGGCTGGACCAATCTTCATGAAACTTTCAGGATAGATGAGCACTGGTCTCAGATAGAACCTCCAATATTTTGAGGGTCATCCGGTCAAAATCATTTTTGGTGCAAAAGGTGTCCTCATGTCCCTAATGTGTCCCAAATCACGATCTAGTGGACTATATAGTCAGGTCGCCATTTTGTAGTGCTGTCCGAATGTATAGTGAGCATTATTATTGCACCCTATATACAGTCGTGCACTCAAAGTATCTCACAATGCATCACGAAAAGTAGTGCCGTGGCAAAGAAGGGGGGGGAGGCCATGGCAAAGAAGTAGTTTTATCATTTAATCAATGAGCTCGCGATATAGTTCTCGATATAGTAATTCCCTGTACAGTGAGTGTGGCGTAGTGAACGAGGGAGTGATTTTAGGACACAGTGTTTGTAACCAATCAGCACTTATCCTGATCAAGTTTGATTACCCGTTCTATTTCTTGATAAACTTCGGAACGAATCAGAACTTCGTAGGATCGGAAGATAATCAACAGATAAATGAAATTCACCTCATGGTTCTCCAAGGCTACTGATTCGATATCAAGGAAGTGGTGTTTATTTGATTATCATAGCTTTTGTTTGGTCCTTCTGAAAAGTTTTGTCATTTATTTATTATTATTATTTTTTTAAGCGCTTTGGCAGATATTTAGAGTTAAGCCAGGATGAGTTGAGACACATAATCGGAGGACTGTTGGATTCGTGTCGGGATCTAAATGTGCACAGTCCTCAATTTTCCAGGTTTTTTATTTATTTATTTATTTATTTGCACTTATGAAACAAAATGTTCTCATTAGTATTCGTGACCTTGAAAGAACAGAGACCACACTTGTGAGATTGAATGAGTTGTTCCAACACTAAAATAAGTGCTACTGGGCGAGGTTTGTTTTGCCTGGCAGCACTTGTTCCACTTGTTTGTTGCCTTTTTTTTTTTTTTTTTTCCTTCTATTTTTCAAGGTTTTGTTTTCAAGTAGCTTTTATTTTGTCCTCGGTTGGTTCAGCAACACGCTCCACCATTTTGTTTTTCTCTACTCACGGTATATGAGCCGATAGCCTGGTAAGTAGAGTAGCCAATCAGAGCGTGCGATTGCTCATATCCAGTGAATGTGGATGGAATAAAGTGTACATGTCCAGCTTGATATTTCGACAGAGCACAAATCCTTTAGATGAAAATTATTAAAATCTAAACTATAGTCACTTCAAATAACTCATTCTGGATGGACAAGTACCAATATACTGTGCGATGATATAAATTAAATTTTAAAAAAATACTACCGATTTTGGATTTATAACAAACAATATTTGTTTTTTTTGGTCCTCCATTCAGTTTGACTCCAGCTGTCAAAGTAGAGAAGATCCATGTGAAGATGGACTACGCCTCCTCCAAGCCTGGCCACGCGCCTGCTTCTTCCTCATCCTCTTCTTCCTGCAGTACTGTGAGCTCCTCGCCCTCAAAGCCAGGCCTTAATAGCCAGTCTGTACCAAAGGCTCATCAGCCGTCCCCCAGCCACATCCCCAACGGAAAGGGCCACCTCTCTCCGCTCGGCAAGAAGCAGGACAGCAGCACCAACGCCAGTAGCAAACGACCCACCAGGAAAGTGTTAGGTGAGCGTCATGGAATGGAACAGATGCTGTTTTGTTGACTGCTTTGCCAGATGTTGGCATTGATGGATGAAGGTAGATTCTCAACATGACTGGTGACAAAATAATCCATTTTAAGAGTCGGAGTTTATTCCAGAGGACAGGTGGATGTTTTTCAGGCTCACGTCATCGTATGATGTTCCTGTACGTTTTCCTCCTGGTGTTGAAATTGCACCTGGTTAAATAAAATGTCCATGATACTCCATGGCTCAGTTACTTAATTTTTAAACATTTTTATCGATCTATTGATAGGTTTTTCTTGTGTTCGTATCGTGGTGTCCCTGATGTTTTGCTTTTGGTTTCATTTCTCTGCTAGAACGCGAGTTCAATCCTGATGTCCATTGTGGAGTGATGGATATCGGAGCACGTAAGCCATGCACAAGATCCTTAACATGCAAGGTTAGTCCCGCACAACACACACACACACACACACAAACACACGGGTGGTCCAGTGAGTTTCAAATAAAGAGTGGCAAGAAAAAGTAAGCAAACCCTTTGGAATTACCTGCATTTATGCATCAATTTCTCTTTAAATATGATCTGATCTTCATCCAAATTACACTAATAAACAAACCCAATCTGTTTTAACTCGTAACACACAAACAATAATAATCTTTATTGAACTCGCCCATTAAACTTTTCAGTGTTGGTGGAAAAAGTAAGTGAACCCTTATTGTGGTGCTTGAAAGTTTGTGAACCCTTTAGAATTTTCTATATTTCTGCATAAATATGACCCAAAACATCAATAGATTTTCACACAAGTCCTAAAAGTAGATAAAGAGAACCCAGTTAAACAAATGAGACAAAAATATTAGACTTGGTCA
>JANZLB010000019.1:34265168-34276110 GCA_026167865.1 Notarius quadriscutis
CTAAATCTAATCACTATTAAATACATTGCAACTGTGTGTGTGAACAGTTACACCATCACAATATCTGAACTACTACTGCCAAGTAAACATTAATAAAAAAATTCTCATAAAATGTAAAGTAAGAGAGATATAATTTTTTTTTTTATATTTGCAAAAAAATTTATTTTTTATTTTTTTAAATTTGTTAAATTAAACTCAAAATGTGTCGGGCTAGTGAATTCAGAGTCGGGCTAGTAACTTTGCAAAGTTACAGTACACGCCCCACTGGCTTATTGGCAAAAAAGTTCATTTCCAGGCCTGTTGCCTGCGACCCTGTAGAACAGGATAAAGCGGCTAGAGATGATGATATGAGATTTCTCAAAATGGCTGCTCAACATCCTGGTCCTTCCTCATGTAGCTGCACTCCCCTCTATTTGCAAAGCCCTGAGTTAGAGCATGATTTTACCATTTGGGTAACAGTAAAGACATCAGGAATGTGCACATTCTTGTGCATATGTTTTAGGCTATACACCAAAACCCGTTGAAGCAAATATCATGATGTTTTCCACAATAAAAATTGAAGGTATAGAGGTAATATTTCAGAAAGAAAAGTGAAAATAAATTTAAAAACAAAGGAATTATTTTCATTCAAATTTCACTAATCCTCATTTAGACACATGGCAGTAATGACATTTTGGTATATTTAGCCTAAATTATTATTATTTTTTTTTGCAAATGCAGATAAGTTGTCTCCATTTTTTTTTCTTAAAATAAATGTATAATGGAGGGCCAGGGTTAATGGTTTTAGAGGGAAAAAGAAAAACCCAACAAACTTCATGTTTAAAACTGGATGTGTGACCTTTTCTGAGAATGGCCCAGTTACTGTTACCACCTTTAAAAGGGATTATTTTCCAATAACAGCACATCCTGAAGTGTTTTATTCTCCTTATACCACAGCATCGTACTTATTAGTTTATATTTGCATACAGTTTTGTGAAATGTCCATGAAACAGATCAGTTCATGTCACTTGTGTTATAGCAGCTATAAACAGCCCTTCCTTCACTTGAAGATAGCAAACCAAAAAAAAAAGTTTGTAATTTACTATAGAAATAAAAACACACACATATAAAAATGTTACTGTGTATGTCTAGTAATCTTTCGCTAGAGGCTAGGTTTGAAAAGTGCGTGGCCAAAAAACACTGCAGTGGGAAGGCTCATCAGTGAACTTCTTTTAGCCCGGTAGAATATGAAAACAGTCATTTCACGTCTGTCACCATGGCAACCAGAAGTGTGCCAAACATCTCTTCTACTCAACATCTGACTGACATACAGTGAGGGTGAGCAGGGAGTGTATGCCTGTGCGTTTGTGTGAGAGACGCAAGTATCATGTTAATAACAGTTCTTTCTGTGTGCAAACATGATTAGAGGGATTCTATGAATGTCGTCGACTCACAAAGACTTCTCCGCAATAGCAGCATTGTGCACACACTGGCACCAGAAATCTAAAATACAGCGCTCAGACAGTTCCACTGCTACAGCACGCTAAACCTTAATGGCGATGAAGAGCCCGAGGGCTTCGACTAGACTACAAGGGCTACTGCTTTTCGGTTAACATTCCCATCATCTTTATAACAAAGGCCTTCTGGGGGCTGCGACCTCAGAGGGTTTTTTTTTCTGAAAATGAAAATATTCTCAACATTTAGTTGGTCTATGCCCTGGGCTTGCAGAATTAAGTGATCTAAAAGATTTGCACACAGGCTGAAAAAAAAAAAAAAAGGTAGTACGTTTTTGCAAGTGAACTTAACAAATACTGTTACAAAATAGCAACACTGTGTGTGTGTGTGTGTGTGTGTGTGTGTGTGCGCGCGCAACGCAGGTCATCATCATGGACACAGTGAAAACGGAGGGTGGTTGTCGTGGCGATAGGCACTAACTCACCTTGAGGTCTCTGTGCACAATGTCATGCTGGTGAATATGATTGACGCTCTCGAGGATCTGATTGATGCACTGGCTGTAAGAGAGGACGAAAAAACATGAGCGGGAGCTCAGGCCCAGTGAACATTTACATCATTTCAACGCATTTAAACAACGTAGTTGGTTTTCCCACACTCTGATAAACTTAAAAAGAGACCCCCAAATGCGAATACCTTAAAAATGCAGGTGTTATTACTGAACTTTGCAGAAACAGCCACTCTTTGCTCTCTCCCTCCAAGTGTAACGTTTAGATGTGTTTGTTTTCACCAGTACATTCTGAGGTAAACTTGTGTTCCTCATAGTTCCTGATTACCTCAATACTCTTATTATTGTGTAGCTACTGTTACACAACAACATTCACGGTTTCTCATTACAGTGTTACTGCATTCCCTCCAGTGACGGGCATTTACATTATCGTTTCAGGATTGAATTATTTATATATGCTTTGGGACGAGAGTTTGGAGTACTCTGGAGCACTTGCACTCACAACAGCTCTTAAATACTAAACTAAACTAAACTACCGTGGCTTTCCCAGTCAGTTTTACACCTGTTTTTGGTTATTTGACAGACACACAGTTCTACAGCGATATACTATAATGTGTCAGACGTTCAAGTTTCTGGCACATGCATGATCTACACATATTTACTGACCGCAAAGCTCATCCTGAAGAGCTTATGAAGAGAGCCATTGGATATGAAGGACAGCCATTGATCACTGGCAGTAAAATATATTGTACAGCAGATGTTCATCTGTCTACGGTTGACCAAGCTTTGGCCAAAAACAGATGGATAACTTTGTTACAGCAATAAAGCAAATTGAATTGAAGTGACATTTGAGACGAGTGGAAAGAGAGAAAGAAGGAGGGAGGAAGACAAGCAACAGATAGAAAGATGAAGAAAGAAGGAAAGACGTGATGAGCAGAGCAGATGGCGATATTAAAGAAGGAAAAAAAAAGAACGTGAATGTCTATTCGTGATCAAAAAGGGCAGCAATTTTCTTTGCCCAAATTTGGTTGAACTTGGAGCCCAACATTCCATTCCCAGGACAGCAAGCATCCCAGTGTTCAGAAAGAAAGAAAAAAAAAAAAAAACGTCTGTTTTCCTCGCAGTCCTGCACCCACACACCCTGGTTTCAATTCCAATCTCGTCCACTGAGCAGAAAAGTTCAATACTGTAAATGAGTGCTTTATGTACCAGAGAATAAAAGCATGCATTTAAGGCTGAGTTGCTTTAACTGTTTTCACTCTGAAAGTCAGAACATTCGCTCAGCTATGCAGCATGTAATCCATTAAAGAGGAATAGGACCCCCTTGAGGCACACTGTATGTAAAGCATACATCACTGAGGATTCTGTGTCACGGATGTAAACAGTTATGTTCAAGGCACGCTTTGTTTTGTGTCGGAGATAAAATATTTGACAGAATTCCAGAGAAACTTGAACTAAGTGGACAACATGGTTCTACTATACAGACAATTATAACAACAAGATCAACTGTGAGCTCCTGCTCATTTGCGTATCCCCCCGCTCTCGCTTATATCAGAATGCAAGCAATCGAACGAATAGGACGCTTATTATGAATGTTGACTTCAACAAATAATTAACCCTGAAACAAGTCAGTAAAAAGCCGTGTTCTCCCCAGGGATTTCAAACAGCATCCTGGTAAACTGTCATTTTGAAATAGCGTCAAAATCCACCCTATATGTTTCGTAAATACATTCAATCGGTAAACAGGAAGTTGATGTGGGACAGACTTGAAAATGGTATATATGGTATAGAACCCCAAGGTGAAGCTCGGTACCAAATATCAAGCGGTTGTGATTTGTAGCTGCTGAGAAAAGTGTTATGAAAATTTTGTAAATCCACACTATATGTTTCGAAAATACATTGAGTCGGTAAACAGGAAGTCGACGTGTGACAGACCTGAAAACGGTAAACACGGTATAGAACCCAAGCTGAAGTTTGGTACCAAGTGACTATGATTTGTGGTTGCTGAGAAAAAGGGTATTTCGGACGGATAGACAGACGGACAGAGGTAAAAACCAGTATACATCCCCTCCTTTGGAGCAGGGTAATAATAATAATAATAATAATAATAATAATAATAAAAACGGAATCTGGTGAAGCTGATGTACTCGATGTAGAGTTTAGATTCAGTTGTCAGCACTTTGTCATAGAAAAGTCTTCAGTACAGTTAAGGACATGACAAGCGGCATTTTGTGGTTTTTTGGCTTGTTATCTTTAACAGAGAGAAGAAAAAAGAGGTTGGTGAGAGAATGAAGGTTTATAGTTGCTCGAACGTAACAGGAATTAATGATCAACTTTGACTGCTTTGCTTGAAGAGGGGGAAAAAAACACTTCATAGTTGATTATTTTCCTTGTGTACGATACGTATTTTGTGACTTTACTGTACACTTTAATAGGAACTTGTTCTTGATTCAAAGATTCCTGTTCTTGGCTGCAGGACTGGAACCCAGTGTGTTCTTCTGCCGTTGCTTTTCTGCTCACCACGGTTGTAAAGAGTGATTATACGAGTTACTATATCCTTCCTGGCAGCCTGAACTGCTCAATCTGGCCATTTCCCTCCGACCTCTCTTCTCAACAAGGTGTTTGTTTCCACCCACAGAATGGTCGCTCACTCAAAAATGTTTTCTGTTTTTCGTACCATTCTGTGTAAACTCGAGAGAATGTCGTGTGTGAAAACCCCAGGAGATCGGCCGTTTCTGAAATACTCAAACCAGCAGTCCATCTGGCTCGAACCAACACCCATGCCACAGTGAAAGAAAGAAAGAAAGAAAGAAAGTCACACTTCACTGTGAGATCACAATTTTTCCCGTTTTGATGTGTGAACATTCACTGAAGCTCTTGATGTGTATCCGCATGATTGTGCTGCTGTCAAGGGATCGGCTGATTAGAGAACTGCACAAAACTGTAGGTGTACGGGTGGGTGTTCCTAATAAACTGGCCAGTGAGTGCATATTTCCAATTCATTTTGAGAGATATTTATTCAGCAGGGTTAACATCACAGCTCATACCAGTGCCGGCAGTTTAAGTCGGCTCTGAATCTCAGTACTGTTTGTCAAAGCAAGGGTGAAGTAATCACCTGAATTTTTATCAGCATAGCTTTGTGTGAGGAACAGTGGGCGGATGATGCCTCATCGCTGTGTCCTAATGCATTTATTCATTAAGCAGATGGTGAGTGTATTTTTCAAAGACCGTGTCGTGCTCGGATGATCCGGAACCAACAGCTGTCAGTCAAACTACTTGCTGAAATGCACTTTTAATTTCCAGTACAGGACAAAAACCAGCAAAGTAACTTGCATGCGTTCCTATGGAATCTCTACATTATACTTAATACATAAACGATTCTATTGTTACAAAATATAAAAATATGTGGTACATCATTTACATTATCTTCACTTTACATCCTTAACTTAAGTGTATTTATTAATTCATTTACTAATATACACACTGGAATTTTACTGAAGGAACTCATTTCGAAACACAGCAAGAAGAAGTGGCGTAAAACTGTGCTGGATATAAATGGAATAAAACTAAGCGCAGTTGCATATTGGCTGCAGCAGGACCGGGGGAAACCTTTCTAAGAAATTATTATTCAGGAATATCAAAGGGAAAAAGTTTGCAAAAGCATGTCTTAAGCTGACGTTACGGCATATCGCTGACTGACAACCACACGATACTGAAAAGCAGATTCAAGCGAGACAAGTGAATTGTTAAATTGTTATAGTAGAGGTGAGTGCATCAGGGGTGTATGTTAGGAGATAATACAGTTTTTGCTTTTTCTACGTTTGCGAGTGTGTAACTGTCCTCGAGTTCCCAGGTGACCAGATCCTACGAGTCCGGTAGAACTGTACTTGTGCAGTAACTCCTCACTGGTCATATACCTTAGGTGAACTGGCTTGGGGATTGGCTCTCCCAGGAAATAGCCTTCGTCCTCGGATTCGGAAGACGAAGAACAGGTAGAGCACCAGTCGTCATCATAATCGTACTGATCCCAGGCATAGCGCCCCATGTGGCGTTGCGGAGCCGGGTTCTGAAGTGTAAGGTCTGAGGTGGTGCGAGGGCACGGCCTGAAAGGCTGCTGCCTCAATCTGGAATCTCTAATCCCACCGTTTATTGGATCCCGCGGACCACGTGGAGGAGGAAACCGATCATAATCCTCACATACGCGTATCTGCGATCGCTCTGGCATCGCCGGACGATGTTGGGCCGCCAAATTGAGTGCGTTTTCAGAACGAGATCGACGCGAACGACGCGAACGGTGATGATGCCTTCGTCTCGGTGGCTCTTCCGGTTCAAGGACGCGCCGGTGAGTCCGTTCACTCATAGGTGCCAGACGGGCATTGTGAGCGCTGCTTATTAAACTCACCCTGTCCTCTTCCTGATAGGTGAAGCCGGGTGGTAGAATGGTGATTCCTGGAGACTGCTGCGAATACGGAAGTGGATATTTCACCTGCACGGGTGGCTCCATCTCCAGGTACGGCTGTCCGGTGGTGAGGCTATGGAGAGATTCTGAGCTGTGGAACTGCACTGAAGAGTTCAGAGTGCCCATGTTGCTCTTCTCAGAGACGTTCATGCCAGAGTCTTTACTCAAGTCGGGCATAGAGAAGCGAGATAAATGCTCCTGCCTCTTACCACCACCATCTGCCGAAGTACCTACATTTGGCACAAGAAGAGGTAAAAACAATACTCGTAAACATAAAAGTGAAGAAACACAAATATCATGCATAATTGAGAAACGCCATGCCTCGACAATCGAACAAGAGCTACCTGTAGCATTGGACAGAGCTAGTGACTCCATGGAACCGTGAGGTGTTTGCTCCAGTGGTGTTAGCTGTTCACTAAACCTAAGTGCACTGATGGGGTTCCTGCTGCGGCCCAGCTGAGCCGCAACCTCCCTCTCTCGTTCCCTCTCTCTCTCCCTCTGAAAGGCATGCATACTGATCGAGCGCTTGTCCATGAATCCGCTGGAAGGCAACTCGCTAAAGCTCGCCTGCGCTTTCAGTCCGGACGAGTGATGGTCATCCGTTTCTGGCTGGAGCCAGTTCTCATTAAATGAATGTCCTTTGAGGGCAGATGCAGGAGGTCTCTTGGACTGTGCAGACTCTTTGGGCCTGATGTCTTGCTGAGTGTAGGATGTTCTGATGTTACACTGACTCAGCAACTGCAGAGGAGATGGAGAAGATTCGTTCCGACCTTCATAGCTATATCTATCAGCTTGCTTTTTCCAGGATGGAGGTTCTCTGGTCAGACTTGGGGCTTGACTCGACAGACTCAGCAGGTCCATCTGCAGGGAAAGAGGGTCTACGTCAGCCGAATAGCGCCCACTAGAACCCTTTCCACCACTGTTACTGTTGCTGCTGCTCTTGCTGGATTTGGAGCTGCTGTGCCTGCCCTCACGGGTTCGGCCACTTTGGAAGGCCGAGTCTGAGGAGTCCGAGCCATTGGTGTCCTCATTCACGCTACAAGCCCGCGAGCAAAAGATCTGACCCTGTTTGGGCAGAAACGGTCGACCCAGGAGGGACTTCTTGCAGCGTGCACAGCAGAAGCAGTCTTCGGTGGCGTGCCAGTGCTGCCCGTCGTACGTCATCTGGCCCTGGTCAATACCTGCGATGGGAACAGTTGACAGATTATGGCCATGCCAGAATGTTTGAGGAATCGGTACAGCCATTTGCAAGAAAAGTTACAATCCAGCCCGATCCGAATTGATAGAAACCAAAATGTTTATGCAACGTTCTACTGACAAGGTGATATTTCACCCAAAAATAACTCCACAGTCGGTAACTAGAGCTTCAGTCACAAAAACATGAACCGCGTTTTCTTAACCAGACTCACTTGGTTTCAATAAAATCGTTGTCCACACCTCTGCGTAAAACCCCCCAAAACAAAACAGGGTGCAGTCAATGGAACACATCCACCTATATTCTTAGGAGCTCGAGTTACTGATTAAGAAGTTGTTTTAGGTTCAAATATCACCTACTTTAACGGACCTATTATAAATATTGATGAGTGAGATAAGTGCAGGAAAAAACCTCAAGCATCAGAAAGTCCGGTCTAATTCCCTTGAAGTGGAGAAGTGTTTGGAGTAAACTGATTATGCTGCACGCCTTGCACTACACAAATACATTATATTTTAATTACAGCTACGCTTATACACGCAAACCGGCCCCAGTCTAATGGGCAACATATGTTTGCAAACCGTTTTTTAATCAGTTTCACTCTCATACTTTCTGCGGCCTATACGGAAAATGATTACAGACAGGATTTGTACTGGGTGACGTGCCAAAACACAGCTGGAACTGATGCCGGGCTTGAAACCAATGAGCCGACGAACCGAGTTATTATGGGATGGAGTGTTGCCTTGTGACACAATGGAGGCTAAATAAGTAATGGAAACATTAGGCAATATGTGAATAATGTCAATATCGTATTATGTCTTGAGGACAGGTCTGGTCTAACTTGGATCGCTGCGAGTCACAGTTGGAATATTTTCCTCGAAGAAACTGGATCGTTTCAATGAATAATTGACCTGCTGTTATGTTGAACAATTATTCAGCAACAAGTTCGTGATTAATTGTGGGGTTGAAGATCTAATTTTGTCAAAAATACCTCCGATCAAAAAGAAAAGAGAAGCCAGGAACAGGAACTAGTTCCTCTTGCTTTGACATTAACGTCCTTGACACAAATAAGGCCCACCAATGCTGAGGGGTGATGCGCCAAAACATGGCCCTCGGACATTTCCCCTCCCTGCCCGCAGAGGTTGTGATCGGAGGAATACTGCTGAAAGCTCTGCCAAGCATTTCAGGGTTGCTTTCTGGGTTAAGATTATTTAAGTAACTCAAGTGAATCGCAAAGTCTTGCCATTCCTTGTTTGTAAATAAGTTCTGAGCACTGGTTTCATATTGACATGTTTATTGGAACCTTGCCTTGATTCTGGATAACATTTTTACTCCATTCCTCAGAGGTTCGGTCATTAAAACGCTTCATTTCATATGCCATCTACCCTTTATCTGAACCGGATCAGATGTTTCACAGCTGCAGATCTGCGATTCCCTCCTCAATGGAGTAGATTTGCCCGGTTCGGTTCAGTCGACCATTAAAGTGGCAAAATTTCCTACCGATATGTTCTCCGCAGGAGTCGCAGTACTCGGCGTAGAGGGACTCGAAACATCCGCAGCAGTACGGCCGACCCTCTTTCATGATGTAGCGCTGGCCACCCAAAACGGTCTCGCACTCGAAACAGCAGAAGTGCTTCATGTGCCAGTGCCTGCCTTCTGCTTCTGTGCACTCATCCGCGAAGATGATCTGAGGGAAGGAGGTGACGGGAAGAGTGTGATGGGAAGTCATGCACGGATCCATTTATCATTGAATAGAAGCTAAAAGCCAAACTGCACCCATCCATTACATTTAATTTTAGGACAGACAGCGAGGCTCAGTGGAATCAGTCCCAGCAGCCTTCGCCCTGGGCTACTCCACTGCACCAAACACTCATCTATCAGACGGAGGGGGAGAAGATCGAGCCACAAAAATTTTTTAACAAGTACAATTTTGGATCATGTTTCAGGTTCCTCCACATTTAAACAGGAACATGATTATAAGACAGGATAAGAGGCCAGACACCTGAATTATTCATGAACGTTATTAGTTCAATGCCTCCATTAATCCAACTAAGCCTCTACTGTTAATCATCGGTGTTTAAAAATGCATGTCCTGGAGTGTTTGCAATCCTTCATCCTCTGAAAATATGCTGAAAGCCTCAGATTTTTTGATTTTGAAACAAGCGTTCCTGTTGCAAATAGATATCTTCGAAGCTGCTGAGACAGAAAAACGGTACACGAACATCTTTCTAATCCTTCGTCAAGTCATCAGGTGCTTATCAAGCAATGATAAAAAGGAAACAGCGGAAGAAAGTAGGTTAGAAGGACCGGGATTTGGGGACTCACGCCATGTTCAGTCATGTACGAGTAGAGTAAGGAATAGAACATGATAAGGGTGTGAGATTATTATTATTGGAAAATAATCAAAGAGTGGTGAAGTGGAGTTACTGTTCCCACTGCTTTTTTGGTGAACCAAATACGCTGATGAAGGTGGCAGAATTGAAACGACACACGGTGTGTGATAGGCTCGTCGTACCTCGTCGCATGCTGAACATCGTGGTTTCAGTCTCTCGGCGTGATGTCGGCCGCAGTAGATTTTACCCTCCTGGTAGAAGTAAATGAGGTCCACCAGGAGCTCGTCACACGTGCTGCACACGAAGCACTGAGGGTGCCAGCACACACCGTGACCCGCCCGTGATGCAAAAACGGCGATGTCGCCGCCGTTAATCTGACCACCGCACTGAGGAAAAGACAGAACATTAAATAAAAAAAATTATAGACAACTAAACAGACTACGTATAAGAGTAGCGCCCACATCTGGACAAACTAATCACCACAGTTACTTGATGTTACTCGCAGTTATTCAGGGTAGAGCTCAGCATTTTCATTGCACACTTAGGGCATACTGTTATAGGAAAATAATCAACGATAAGGTTGTGTGATGAAGTCAGATTCAGCAGTTTGCGAGCAAAACAATTCTCCTTTCATAGAAATTTCTTAGAAGTAGGACAAGCTCGAGAAATTAGTGCACAACATCTCAGTGTAGTCTGATCATCGGATTTTATTCTCAGAAAATATGAATATTCTGCATAAATCAGTTTGAGGGATATTTCATAGTTATTCCACAAAATCGATGAGCTGATGGCTATAATCCATGTATGATGAGATTGAGTGGAATAACTGTTTTATTCTATCCACGCCCATTGGATTTTGAGAAACGGCGCATTTTTATTTTTTGCAAATTCGATGAATAAAAATTTTTATCCAAAACGTCCGACAGAGGCGGCACGGTGGTATAGTGGTTAGCGCTGTCGCCTCACAGCAAGAAGGTCCGGGTTTGAGCCCCGTGGCCGGCGAGGGCCTTTCTGTGCGG
>JANZLB010000019.1:34279686-34293673 GCA_026167865.1 Notarius quadriscutis
AGAAAGGCCCTCGCCGGCCACGGGGCTCGAACCCGGACCTTCTTGCTGTGAGGCGACAGCGCTAACCACTACACCGCCGTGCCGCCCTATTTTGATCCAATATCCAAAATATATTTTGACTTGGGTGTGATTTTTCTGCACTTTTTCCTGCATCAGATTTCACTTTTTTAATTCCTCTTGCAAGGTTAATGTTTATATGATAAATTAAACACAATGTCTGAAATGCACTTGCGTCCTGGGAATGAGGTAAACATCGGGGCAGGGTGTTATTCAGCCCCTGTTCTTGTTAACCCTTCCCCCATTCCTTGACATGTCCTTTCAAAAACACACACACACAGAGCGAGAGAGCGCAATTACAGTCAGGGTGATTAATAGCTGAGCAATGTAAAGTTAATGGAATCTGCCCTCTCACATCCCCGCCTGTACTGACACCGAGGCTTCATCCCTCGACCCTATGTCTGTGTGTCTATTTTCGCACACACATGCTTGTGCGTATTTATCTGTAGCTTCAGTACAGCTCTAAATTACGGTGATTAACAACGGTGCTCAGACGTGACCTTTGCACTCCACCTTTTGCGGCTAAGTGGTGAGGACAAAACGAGCGCTTTTGCTGTTAGCAACATACAATAAGCCTTTCATTGTCTCATTGGAGTAACCAGGGCACTGCATCAAGCTACGGTATCATCATGGTGCTCAATTTGTTCATTTGGAAGACACACATTTCGGCATGGGATTGATACAACCCTGACGGTCAGAATTCCAATTAACTTGATGCAATTCTTAAAAAACACAACCACAAATCTGGGGTGCGATATGACGTTCCAGACCTGCATCTGGTCTTCCACCTCATTACACATAGCTAACGTCTAATGACTTCACGTGATAAAGCACCGAGCTCCATCTGCCCTTCTTTATACCATATAAACCCGTCCCATAAAGCCGAACAAAATGGATATTGCATGAGACGTGATTTATAACCACCACCGAGGGGCTGCTGCTGGCTGAGAAAAAGAAGCAAAGCAGTGCATTTCTCTCGATTCATCACTCCCTTTCAGACACGGATGAAGTACAAAACCACGCATGATGTCCTTTCGGTCAAAAAAAAAAACACCCCGGCATCCTCTTACGCCAGCGGAACTGGGAATACTCGGAAATGAGAATCCTCAGATGTGCGAGGTCGTAATTCTAACACGCCTCGGCCTTTCCAGAGCCCCGCGTATCCCCTGAAGAAGAGCGCGCTCTCTTTAAGCGCCGACTGATGGCTCTTCCGCTGCTTATCTTGGCCAGCCGCGGTTTGGAGAAGTACTGGAGGAGAAGACGGGGTTGAGGGATTTGTTCAGCTGAAAATTTCAGCAGTCGGGATCCAATAAATTACCGAGCTCCTGTCCAACAATAACAATCAGCGCTGGTGTGGTGAGGAGATCTGACGAAAGCAAGCCAGCGCTCTCATGCAAACCAGCGGCTCGTGGAAATAACTGTAATCAGAGCGAAGAGATCTGGCCACCCGCCCGTGAGTCCGGGGGTCTGGCAACCACCTTGCGCATCTCAGTGTACAGCTGGCTTTCATAACGCGCAGAAGAGAAGGATAGTGATGTTTTGCAGGACAAGAATGAAGGCCAGTTATTTACATATTCAACTGCAGATTATTTGATCCAAATGGACTTTGGGTCACGTTACCGTTACCGTTGCTCTAAATAATCACATTGCTGAAGTGATACAAACCTGATTCTTTATCGTAGAAAGTCTCTGCAGGAACCATGACCAAGGAAAACCCCGGAACGCTACTCCATATCCACAAAGGTCCAGTTCCCGGAACCGTCTAACCATATTGTAAAATCGTTGTGGAGTGGTGTCGTGTCCCGCTGATACTTTTTCCACTTTTTCCACGTTGAGATTTTCCATCTTATGGGACTCGTCTTGCAAGAGACACTTTAAAAAAAAAAAAACAACTGGGCTACGGATGACATTCCACTTCCTTTTTCCATGAAGAGTGAAAGACAGCAGAGAGCCAAGTCAGACATGCATAAGTAGTCATGCTTCCTGCTGCCGTACTGTCCAAAATGGCAAAAGCTATCTTCCCAAAACAAATCGGATCCTTTTTAAGGTTTCAGGAGCACACTGAATGACATTCAGTGTCAGTATTAACAGCAGGAAGCCTTTGGGCTATCAGCATTCGTAAGCCAACGTAATTGGATCACTAAACTAATCCCCAGTCATGTGAGCTTTCACAAACAGGCAGTAATCTCTCAAATCTGTGTCTCTTACAGTCCAGGAATCATCACAGAATCATAGGAATAGTCTTTCAGACTATAAATGCGAATCAACTGGAAGGAGAAATGTGCAAGTTAGCTTTCCTCTCTGCTGTAAATCTTGTTCATTTCTTTCTGGAGGTGCAGAAGCTCCATCCTGGGTGAAACTGCAGACGTGGGCATCCTGATAATGAACTACTCGCTAATAAGAAGTGAACTCGACGCTGGTCGACCAACGTTTGCATGAAAGCCAGCAGTTCCCCAGCAGAGGTGCAACCCGAGGTCTCGTGGAATGCACAGCCATCCATCAAGAGCCGATATCAATCCTGACTCGAGGCGAACCACCAGTGACTGCGGGTCTGTGCGCGTTTAATAAACAGCCATCATGACGAATCAATCTTGCTCCGTACTCTGCAGCAGTTAACTCGTTTATATCCCGTTAAGAATTCTGTGTCGATTCATACGGAGAGCCTTGAGAGGAAAAAAACTGACCACAACCGCTAGCTGACCTCTGTGGACCAGAAGCAGAGAGACAGTAGATGGGGCTTCATTGGGTATTGACCTGCTACACTGCGCTAGTAATAAGACCTCCTTTCAGTTGGGGAGGAAAATGAAACTCGTAGCCATGAATGATTTAAATGGTCTATAAAGAGAGCCAGCCACCCGCAGCGCTCTAATAAAGCCCTTGTGAGAATATGCAGAAGCCAAGAGCTAATGGACCAGCAATGGTGTTAAAAAAAAACATTTTCAAGCATGTTTGAATTCAAAATAAATTTTTAAAAGCGTGACAAACTCAAGAACCCGGGCCTGTTCTGGGATTTTACAGCCAAAAATACGGCTCTGGAGGATGGATATGGGGCGGGTGTGTGTATGTAGCATGTTCATTTGCAGCTCTGGAGCTTAACATTGTGCCCTTGAGCAGCGCAGATCCCCTCGCTGTGTTTTACAACTTCCCCTTTTACAAAACGGCTAAGCAAATTAATGCTAAAGTTTAGATTTCTGTAATAACAACCACGTCTGTGGTTGCGCATTCGGAACCTACACTATATCATACCCTGTTTGGCTCAACGTATATGTTTTAGTGCCTGTGACAGAGTAAGGATAGATACGTGTAAATATATCTGTATGCGTATACACAAGCGCGCACACACACGTCTGAACCAAGTAGCGTAGGAATGTATATATTCAGCTGTGCCATGTCGTGTGTGTGTGTGTGTGAGTGCCTGAGGCACGTGTACATGCCAAGAAGCTGTCAGGATCTACTTATTCGTTCGTGTAAAAGGCTTTTCTGTCTGGAGATGGTGTGTTTATTCGTACGTCTATTTGAAGGTTTATTATTTTGAACATATATTTGGTGGAGATGGACCGCAGCCATGGACACTTTGGATTGCAGGCTGCTGACTGCTGAAAATGGCACACGGAAAGTAGCTGCCTGTTTTTCCAAGAATTCCCAATAAATAAAAATAATGGAAAGCCATGACCTAATGGCTAGAGAAGCAGCTTTGGGACCAAAAGGTCGCTGGTTTGAGTCCCACAACCAGCAGGAATGGCTGAAGTGCTCTTGAGCAAGGCACCTAACCTCCAGTTGCTCCCCTCCCCAGGCCGTTCTGGGCGTGTTGTATGTCGCTCTGGATAACGGCATCTGCTAAATGCCAGTAATGTAATAATAATACTTCATACAGTTTTCCTTGAACAGCCAAGTTATGATTTGCTTCTTTACTTTCGCACAAGGCTCATGTACAGAACAAATAACAGCAGTCCATTTCACCCAAAATCTTTTCCATAAATCCATGCACAAAGCTTGTACACTGAGATATCACAGCTAGTAGGTCCTGTTTCAGACGTGGGTTGTTATGTTCTTGCACGCCGTCTTGCACGTAACCACAATAGCCGCCTTCTCAGCTCATCGTCATTGAAAATGATTTTTTAAAGAAAAAAAAGTCCACTCTGGTTGAAATCTTGACATCCCGGGTTTACTGGGATAGTCCCATTTCCACCAAGTTCAACTTTGTGGTGAAACTTTGAGGGATGGAACACTGACAGGCACAATGATTTCGAATTGCACTAACTAAACAAGTAGAAATCACTAGGAGAAAGTGGACAACTGGAAACAGGCTCCTCTTACATGTTCGCTAAAAGTAATCCCATAGCTATGTCATGTCTAGTTGATTACATCAGCGCTGATGCAGGTTTGGGTGTCGTACCTGTTCGGGTTTGAGGCCGGGTGGTACCCAGGCGTACTCCTCCAGAGCGCAGCCTGAGTCGTCGTCCGACGTGGAGTTCCTCTGGAAGTCGTACAACAGCTTGGACACGGTCTTCTCCATCTCCAGAGGCATGGCCGTCACAGCATGATCCTCCCGCGGACACTTACAGTGCAGACAGATCTTCCTGCACGCAGAGAAATATCACGGAACGCTCATGAGCGACTTCAGTTCCAAAGCGACTGAGTGGAGTTAATCAGTCATGAATGCTGAGAGTAAATCAAACGATTGGAGTGGAGTTACTACACCATGAATGCTAATGAGCACGTTTAGTTACAAATGAAGCTAAATTGAGTGGAGTCACAAATGCGGAGAGTTTATTTGGATTTTGACATGAGATTCAACCGATATTAGATTCCACCGAAACAATCTGAGATCAGTGTGGTGTTTTTATTTGCAGGGAACCAGAGATCTGCCAAAAAAAAAAAAAAATCAGGATTTTAAACAATTCCAGGACAGATCAATCAATATCATTCATCTGCTCATAATTTAACACACACACACACACAAACTAATGGCTGAAAATAGACAGTTGTTTTGATAAAAACACAGAAATTTGCTTCATGGACTCAATCAAGATCCTCGGTCAGCTGGGAAAAGTCAGGACACAGGGCCAAACATCTCGTCCCGTGGGGTTTTCAGTACTTTTCGTTGTTTTTTTGGGACATAAGTTGCAGTTATAATCAAAACACTGGCAAAGCTTCCTTTTTCTGTCAAACTGACGCCAACATATTCTGTGAAACTATGTTCAGTTATGTTTCATGAGTCGGGTCGCGTGATACATGATGTACGGAGACCCCTGAGGGTCATAGTGGGGATTTTTTCCGCTACTTTTCATTCCTTCGCAGTACTTTTGTGTTAAACCAAACCCTTATTTCCAGTGAAAGCAAAAGTATTGCGAGGTAAAGCAAGAGTATTTCAAAGGAATGCAAAAGTATTGTGAGGTAATACTTAATGCAAAAGTATAGCAAAGAAACGCAAAATTACTGTAAAGGAATGCAAAAATATTGTGAGCTCATGCAAGAGTATTGTGAGCTCATGCAAGAGTACTGCGAGGTAAGACAATGCAAAAGTATTGCAAAGAAATGCAAAATTTCTGTAAAGTAACGCAAAAACATTGTGAGGTAACGGAAGAGTATTTCAAAGGAATGCAAAAGTATTGTGAGGTAATACTTAATGCAAAAGTATAGCAAAGAAACACAAAATTACTGTAAAGGAACACATAAATATTGTGAGGTAATGCAAGAGTATTGCAAGACAACGCAAGAGTATTGTGAGCTCATGCAAGAGTGTTGTGAGGCAATGCAAGAGTACTGCGAGGTAATACTAAATGCAAAAGTATTGCAAAGAAACGCAAAATTACTGTAAAGGAATGCAAAAATATTGTGAGGTAATGTAAAAGTATTGCGAGGTAACGCAAAAATATCGTGAGGTAAAGCAAGAATATTTCAAAGGAATGCAAAAGTATTGCGAGGTAATACTTAATGCAAAAATATTGCAAAGAAACGCAAAATTACTGTAAAGGAACGCAAAGATATTGCGAGGTCATGCAAAAGTAGCTCAAAGAATCCTCACCCGTAGGGGGCTCCATAAAGACGAGATGCGTCATGATGTAATCGGTTTGCAAACAAACTGCCAGAAAAATTTACGTTTTGTAACAGAAATGAACAAAATAATCTGTGTAACTTTTTACGATTTTAAAGATTCAGGACGTATCTTTAACATTTAATCTGTTGCTTCCTATCAAAATTTTAAATTATTGTTATTCTTATAAAATGCTTGAAAATACAGGGGATATCATATAAGACTTCATCGTAACAATTTATCAAGATACTGATATTACTGGTGTATTGTCATATTACCAAGCTTTACTCATAGATTCCCTTTTAAAAAACAAGCTCTATTTTGGCTATGGAACCATTTCAGGGCCAGAAAAATGCAAAAAGATCCCCGAAACGAAGAACTTCCAAGATCTGTTCATGATGATATTTGGTGTTTCACAGAATTACCGGATTTATCTTTGAAAATCTGTGATTGTTAAAAGGTCTAGACGCACTTTTAAAAACCACAAACTGCACCTTTAATCCTGACGCAGACATGACTCATGCTTCTTCCAGGAACTCATCACAAAAGCCCAGGTTTGTGAAAGCTCAGTTGATGAAAACACACAAAGAGACAAATCAGTGTCCTGTCCTTCAGAGTGAAAGAAGCATGAATCAGGTTACAGTGACACCTCGCACACAAAGACGTGCAACAACTGCTGGCCAAACTCCTCCTCACGCTCTAGTAACCTGGACAACAGGAGGAAACCTCCAGAGGCACTGAAAAGCCATCTCACACACACACACACCAGTCAAATGCTTCACATCTGGACAGTCTCCAGCAGAGCAGACGTGGCCATGCCAAACCTCACTCTCTGGCTCTGGAGGCTGCTGGTCAGGTCTCTTAACCTCATCTGCCTCAAAGGCATGGACAGAACGCAGACCGAATCCCGTTAGCACCTCGGGCACCCTGCAGGCGGTGCGGCGTCAAGGAAATAAAAGTTGCCACATAACCACAGTCCTGAAGAGACCACAAATTGCAGCCATTCTATAGATGGAGGCGGAGCCATCCTGGAAGAGACCACACCCTTCGTGACAGAGAGCTTTCGTTGTCGGATAAAGGATAAGATTTGGACTGATTTGCAGCGCCACTTTCTTCTCAGGAGATGACTCAAGTCGAGCCAAGCCCTGCCAGTAAAATAAATAAATGCACCCCCCTAACACCAACACCGTCACCAACCCCCACAGCATCTCAAAGTCACGTTTTTTTTTTTTTTCCTCTTTTGTCACCTGTCTAGATCTGTAATATAGCAATGAATGCTTTACATTTGAATACATCTGCACTCTTCATGACGGGTCACAGGACCACCCTGTCTCTCTGATGGATGTGTTTTGTGCTGGAAACCGGGGTCCAAAAACAACTTATATGATCTACACTCAACCTGTACAATTTTTTAAAATCTCTAATATGGCATTTGAATATTTGAGACTTATATTTGAGAGTAAAAGAAGGGAGGAAGAAAGAAAAAACCTTGAACAATCCGTTCCCTCCCTCCAACCTCGAGCTTCTTGTTCGTTTCCTGACAGAACGTACGGTTTATTGTTGATGTATTTTTTTCTTCTCATTTCGGATGCTGAGTCTTTCTCTCCTGCAGCTGCTCGACCAAGGACAAGGACAGAGCTTCAGGTTCGTGTGTGTTGAGATCGAAGGAACATTTCACCCAAACACACCAGTATCAGTAATGATGGATGAGCGGAAGCAGGAGCTGGAGCAATAATGACATCATGCTAAGTGCACCCCATTTGCTTTCACTGTGTGTTGGTCGGCGTTTTTTTTTGTCATCCTGAATGAGGCGGTAATTAAGAAAGCTAGACATGCGCCAAGTTCCAATTTTCATTCAACAATAAACGTCAGGATTTTATGACATCACAATTTTTTTTTTTAAAGATACAAATGGCTATGGTTTCTTTTCTCACCATTCTCTCAGCAACGTCAATGAGAAATCCAATACAGAAGTAGCGGAGACGCTGGCGCAAATGGCGGACGCAAAGCTCCGGAATGCAATGCAGCTATTCTTCGTTTGCATGTGATGTCATCGCTAATTATGCATGAGGCTTTGAACCGGAAGTGGGCCATGTTGGAGGATATACACAAACTCACGCGGTGCACATTTACTATTGAAGATACGGTCGAGAGGTCGTTGCGCTCAAGAATTCCTTTTGTTTCTTCGCAATGCCGACTCTTTGTGCTGGAATTGGATGTGGGCGCAATTCTGTTTGAGACAAGGGGACTTTAGAATTCCAGCAATTATAAGTAATCAAGGAGAAGAAAACAAGGGCGTCGTGTAGACGTCACTGGCGGTCCAACATAAACTGGGCTGATCTCAGCGATGAGAAAGCAAAAACCACACGAATCTGCAGTGAACATTTTATCAACGGTAAACGAACTACAAACGGCTACGAACTAATTATTAATGAAAGATCGCATTATATAAGAAATATTGGCTCATATAATAGCCTGGTCGTGCAGAAACCCGCTGTGATCATCGAGTGTGTGATCCGACAATCAAAGGCTTCTACAATTATTTCATTTTAAAAAGAGCTGTATAGGATTTTTCATGACGCTGCTTTTATTTTGCTTTTTCGGTCCATTCAGGAAACCAGCTGATCTCTACAATTTTATGGCTCCAGACTGGGCTCCGACACAAAAATACGGGCCACGACAAAATCAAAGGCTTTGTTATTCCCATTTCCGGTTGAGTTTTTAATTTTTCTTTTTGTTTGGGTTTGTGTAGTGTGATGTTTGTTCTTTGTTTGAGTGTTTTGTCCGTCAGTCGTGGTGTAGCTCCGGACCCAGTTTTGGCGTCCATTTCCTTCAAGCTTTGGTGCGCCGTGGGAGATACCTGTGCTCCTCGCTATGGACTGCGGTGAGCTCGTTGCTCTTTTTAACGTCAGGGTTATCCAGCACTCTGTGCGGCAGTGCTTTTGTGCTTGGCGTGATGTTCCAAGTGATGTTACCCGGCGTTGTCGCGGTGGCTGTACAGGCGGTGTGGGATTTATCTTCGTGCGCCTGGTGGGACTGTGGTAGCTACGCCATTGGAGTTACATCCTGACTCTTTTGGTGGACTCTCTCTCTCTCTTTTTGTTTTCACCTCCCTTAACTGTAAAGCAACCTTGGGTGTGAGAACGGCACTATATAAATTGAACTGATTATTAATATTATTATTAGGGTACTAAATTGGTACCTCAAAATGCTAGGCCTACAGAGCGCAGAAAGAAACTCAAAATTGCTGAAGAATCTTTCCAAACGATCACAGAATCAATCGAACAAGATTTATGTCAATCCCATACCTCAAATCCTGCAGCCTCCTCGTCCAGTGAGTGCTCTTTTATCACTTTGAAGCAGTCAAAATGATCTTACCATTGTGTGTATGTGTATATATATATATATCCTCCAACATGGCGGCGGTCAGTGACGCAAGCAGTCTTGGTCACATGGTTGCAAACAAAGAATATGACACAGTTGCGCCAAGTTACAGAAGAGACTCGTAACAGCTAGTCAGTGATATCCGAGATGAAAAGTGGTATTCGGATGAAAGTTGAAGCTTTGGAAGCGGATCTCTTTGAGGAGCTGGCCTGACTAAAGGACGAAAGCACCGCTGCATTTAGGAAGCAATGCAACAAGGATCAAATCCCACTGGAGCACGACCAGAAGGTTTAATAGCATTGTGGGGAATGTCGGAAACCATCAACTAAAGCAAAAACAGTCCAACGTGCCACTGAAAGATGTGTAAACTTCCAAAATAGTGAAAACATTTGCTTCCCAAGTTGTTCAGGGTGGATTTTAACTTTAACCCTGTGACCTGCTTATTCTACAGAAGGAGCTCGAGCTGTGCTTTTTGTGTCAGGTCTGGAACGATGCATCATGACCTGGCCTGAGGAAATGGCCACCATGCTCTCATCATCACATCCTCATGACTCGCTGGATACTCAATTACCATTACAAGACACTGAGCTAAAGATCTTGTCCGGATGGCGTCAACGATGAAATGTTCTTTCATCTCGATCGTGTGACTCTGCTTTGCTAAACGCTTCCACGAAAACAAAGCTCCGAGTGTCTCGGGTTAGGAATGAAGCACCAACAAATTGGTTTTCCTTGAGCGAATAGACTTCTCCAGCCGAAAATTCCAGGTTTAAATCTCTCAATGCTCGGCAGACGGACAGCAAAAGCTCCGCACGTTGATTTCATTACAAAACCCCACGCGTGCACACAAGAGACCTTGTACTGACGGCCTTAAAAAAACGACCCCGCCTTCACTAGACAGACATAAAAGCGGCTGTCCCGTCCCTGGAGTCGATCGTGAACTGCTGCCAGCCTGCAAGGCGTCCACAGAGACAGTGAGCCATGTACTCGTGATGCGAGCAGACAGACGTTCGCATTCCGGCTTAAGAAGTGCATTTTCACATCGTTTTAAAACAGCAGATGTGTTGTTGCTGCTGCGGGACAAGTCTCTGCCGTGTTTAACAATAGCTACAGGCAGAACACATGGCGCACAGCTGGATTTATGAGCAATTCTGTGCAGTTTGCAGGCGTGAACCAGGTTTTGAGTGATTTTTCAAGAGAAATTCCACATGGCCAGGATACCTGTGAGGCATGCAGGATTTCCATCGCATCACTCCAAACAGACAATCTTTTGAAATCTTGGGGCAGCTGGCGAAAGCAGAGCTAAATCTCCCTCCTCTCTCTGACATTGCTTTTCCTTTAAACAAGCCAACAGAGTGAGTTTAAAACAGAGCCCCACCCCGTTTCAGACTTCAATACAGCCAGAAATCGACGGCACTTGGATCGTGGAGGTATCAAATGAAAAATGTCCATTATTTGGAGATAGGGAAGAACAACAAGAAGCTTTTATCTGTCACGGATACAGTACATGACGGCAGAGTGAAATGCTTTTCGTCACATTTCACAGCACAGCTGGAGTAAGCTTTGATACAGCATCTGTGGAGCAGAAAGGAGTAAGAACCTTCCTCAAAGTGGTAGCTTGGCAGTGCTGTGGCTTGAACCCCCAACCTTCTGATCCATAAGCACTGAACCTCCATTCAACAAATCCAAACCTGGACCTTGAGTCAGTCCCAAATCTAATTTAGGATTGTGGAAATGCGTTACCACTGGAGATGTGGTGGTCACGCCTTCTTCACTGGGACTGACAGGTACATAAGCCACACCTCCTTCATTTGGAGATGATGGACATTTCAGCCACATACTCAATCTAACAAAGGCACACCTTCTCACTGGGACTGACAGACACCGAGGCCACGCCTCCTTCATTTGAGCTGACGATGAGGCCACACCTTTTCGCAGACACATAGGCCACACCTACTCGACACAAACTGACATGCACATAAAACACCTTTTGCTTCGTTCAAGGATGAGGGAAGCAAAGGCCACGCCTTCTCCAATGGAACCGACACAGGCCACGCCCCTTTCCATGAAACAGACACAGACATCACCCTGCTCCTAATATCCGATAAACTGCAAAGTGTTTAATTTATGCAGTGCATTGTGGGTTTTTAGGATTTCTTCAATTCTTTCAGACACAAATAGTGCACTAGATAGTGAACAGCATGTGGTTTTGGACGTGCAACAAAAGAGGCGTACACAATGGCAATTTCATCTGACAGCACCCTCGTATGGTTTTGGACTTGATATGATTTTCCATACAGATGTTGGGTTCAATTTAGCTGTAATTTCCTCTGGTCTTTTAGAAGATACTTACCATTCTGTCAAAAGTATCATTAGTATTGACACCCCTGCACCAATTCAAATAAGAGGCTTCCTGGAGAATGATTAAAAAAAAAAAAAACACGCCGATATGACATCCATCATATCATTAAGAGTGTTCTCTTAATTTTCAGCCGGAACATTTCCAATCATGCTTAACGACGGAGCATATTGTTAGCAAGCAATTATGGTGCACTAATACAATATGTTCAAACGGACAGGACAGGGATTACCGCATGCGCCCACCTGCTGCAATCCATCATGACTGTCTGAATTTTCTCCCCAGGGCGTTCGGGCACCTGTGGCCTGGCACACATCCCACGACTAACATCAAGCCGGCACACTTCATGCGTCCCACGCCATCAGACAGCGGAGCGTCTGCATTCTTTACTTTTACTACAAATCTGCTTTTATTTCATTTCACGCCTCCAATACGGCATTCATGTAAACTAAAGGCGTTGTGGGGTGGAAGAGAAACAAGACCAGGTTTTGTCCCAGCTGCTGATTTATGCCGATTTGCGCTGAGGAATATACTTTTGTGCATAAATCTGCTCTCAGGTTGCCCCTGCTACTTACTCACGGGTGTCTGCTTTTGGTTTTCTGCTAAAGGAAGACTTACAGCCTGCTGGAGGAAAAAAAAAAAAGCCTGAAGCACTATGAGGGCTAATGCAGAGGAAACGAGGATGCAACCTTCAGAGATTTACATTACATTTCCCGTCTGTCCAAACCATCAGAAAGCGCACTAAAACACACCGTGGCACCGGGGAGTCCAGCTCAGCAGCAGAACGCTGGGGAGCGGAGACTCAAGTCTTTAAAGGATTGTGTGTAAAATGAATAAATCAATCTGGTAAATGTGAATAAACAACAACATGATTCATAAATCAATTAGTCGGCTGAGGAGGAGAAAAAAAAAAAAAACAAGTCTGGTGTTATTGAAAGAAGTTAATTAGTATTCAGGAAAATAAGCCCCGAAGGGATGAACTGAATTATTTAAGAGTGCTGAAACAAACGACTACATGTATAGAGACAACGATACAGTTTTAAAATCTGTATGCGTGTCAGGCTATAGCCTCAGAGGGTCTCGGGTTATTGAGCATTCCTCATTTAACACCCAAGTCAATGCATCTGTAGCACTTTATCTGCATCGCTGATTTCCGAAACGTCCTGTTCCTTGGTAACCTTGTGTACTCCAATTACAGCTGTAATACACTGCATAAAATTCCAGAGAAGAATCCAGGGAGTAACTGCTGCGTGCGACTGTAACCTTACAGTTGTTTTGTAACACCAATCTCTAAGATCTCTCCAGATCCTTGAACGGTTTCGTTTTCATTCCGAACACTGACTTCACCCTATGAAGGCCACGCTAATTAACCGAAGAGTTGACTCAGGTGTGTTAAATGAGGAATGTTAAACTAAACTCAACTCCCCGTAGAGCTACACACTCGACACAATGCCGTGAAGGCTCTCTTTGGCTCTGTACACAGTGTTTTAGAGTTTCCACAGCTTCTAACACACTAACGCTGACCCAGAATGTGCCAGTGAGCTAATGAGCTGTCTTGTTGGCTCAGGTGTGTTAGAGCAGAAAACACAACAGAATATCCAGAACAGCGGCCAAAGTAAATCCAACGAGTCCGAGTCGGTCCAGGATGACTTCACAGTGATGCAGCAATCAATCTGATACTGGGTGTCGTTTTGCTTGGGGCCAATACCAGCCTGCACTTTTTAAAACAACACAACACACGTTAACGCAGGACGCAACTTGTCTTGCATGGCTCTGATGTATGTTTGTTCGGTTATCACAAGGACGCCAGGATCAGATCTGTATCATGCATCAAACCAGACTCAGACTGCAGAGTATCTTTTTCTTCTTACATCTTTTTTTCCACTTCTCTGCAGGGCTGATAGGGTTAAGGGCCTTGTTCAAGAGCCCAACACTGACGGCTTGGTGGTTCTCTGGCTTGAACCTACGACAACCTCAGGGTTGTTTTTTTTTCTTATATTTCTGCAATCCGGCGGCACGGTGGTGTCGTGGTTAGCGCTGTCGCCTCACAGCAAGAAGGTCCGGGTTCGAGCCCCGTGGCTGGTGAGGGCCTTTCTGTGTGGAGTTTGCATGTTCTCCCCGTGTCCGCGTGGGTTTCCTCCGGGTGCTCCGGT
>JANZLB010000019.1:34549117-34567170 GCA_026167865.1 Notarius quadriscutis
CTTTCGCCCGTAGTCAGCTGGGATAGGCTCCAGCTTGCCTGCGACCCTGTAGAACAGGATAAAGCAGCTAGAGATGAGATGAGATGAGATATTGTTGTGGTATGAGAGAAATAAATAAAACATATAATGATATGCTTTTATAGGAAAATAATCAACTTTGGGATGGTAACATGATGGATGGTAACCTGGGCATGATCACACCACATTGTCTTTGATTATTTTCCTATAACAGCAGGTCCAGTTATGTTGTGTTCCTTATTTATTAAACATTTATAAGACATTATTATAGCTGATAAAGAAAAAAAAACATTATGAAGTTATATAGCCGTTTTGACCTTGAAAGTTGGTTTCAGTTCTTGTCTATTTTATCACTTGTAGTTTTCAGACAAGTGATGTGATGTTAAATTAATTTCTCCATGCTATTATTTGCCAAAGCAGGAAATCTGCAACACTCTGCTGGGCCAATAATATCAGTGAAGTTTTGAAAATGTATTGAGCGAGCTTTAAGAAGAAACTTTAGAGCTGGTAATGTACTATTCTGTCTGCTAGACAGTTTCATTCAATTGCATTGGCCCTGTTAGACCTTATTGACTCTCTCTTCCTCCATTTTTTTCTGGCCTGCTTCTCTAAATAGCACAAACCCACTATATCATCACAAATCAATTGCTTTAGGCTTCATGAATATTATAAATAAGAGGCAGTATAGAGTGAGTACAGGTGAGGGAAAACAATTGGATTAGACAAAATAGTCCACCTCTTGCAGCATTTTGAAATCGCTGACCGATAGTGAAGATGGGTGATGTACACATTCCATATGAGGAAAAGCTGATATTGTTGGGAGTGATTTAGATTCAGAGAGACAGATTGGTGGGATGTGTGAGACAACCTGGGAAAACCTTTCACATGGTCAAATATAGTACCACGCAAAAGTCTGGACATACCTTCTAATTCAATGTTTTTTTTTCTTTATGTTTATTCATTGAAAGACACTTCATGCCTTAAAATAATGATGGACTGTCGTTTCTCTTTACTTAGCTGAGCCATGCCCATATACGGGTCATCTCCATATTATTGTCACAAAGTTGGAAGCAAATATTGTCTCGATTGACTTCATGAATGCTTCTGTGTATATCTGGAACAGGAAGTTCAACAAGCTAATATGGATGTGATGGTCAGGTGTCCACAAACTTTTGGCCATAAAGTGTATGGTTAAGAATCTTAGGTTTAGTTTATTCTAATCTTATTGTAGGAAATACGAGATAAACTTGAACATATTCAATATATTTTTACTTGCTTAAAATGAGATTTTTACAATGAGTCAGCATCTGATTTCTAAAATTAATTGAATCAGCTTATGTCCATTTCACTGTGACACACAGCGATCCAAAACCATGATCAAATTGCAAGGAAATTACACTTACACTTGGCAAGAAAGGTTGAGACATCTTTAGGCAGATTGACTGACTGTTTTTACTTCTGTATTCACTCTTTAGTCAACTTGATCTTCGCAGGTAGACAAGGCCTGGTCAAGGGTTGGATCTAAACACTCGGTATGTACTAATGATGGTTAAGTACCTACTACCTGACTGTAACTGTTGTATGCACTAGGAGCCAAGTTCCAAAGGTTGTTATAGTTGGGGGTAGTAGTGGGGATAAGCTCCCATTTCCTATAAAATGCTCCCAATGGCATACGTCTCAATTAGTCTCTGATAACCAAGTCCAGCTCCTAGCCTTCTCGTGTGGTTTAGAATCTGAACCCAGCAGAACTGTTTTTACTGACAGGAGAAGGGGTGAAGGTGGTCCGCTGGCACCTTAAAACCAGCTGCTTCAGACAGATGGGGCTCATCAGCCTTGGATAGCAACCCATCTAGGAGAAGGAAAACTCTAATTTCAAACCTCCAATGCCTTGCGGCCATACCCACTTGTGGGAAAGGCTAAGGGAGTAAACCCTGACAGAAAATCCGGAGATGGAGTCCCTAACGCGGCTTGACGCTGGTTTCAGCGTTTTCCCGGTAACTCCTGCAATGTCACTGGTGCCAAGCTGTCGTTCCCTTGGATACATCAGCTGCATGGAGAGGGGGGTCTGCTGCAAGGGCAACAGCTGATCCTCCATATCATTCCACCCAGGCCTCATAGCTCCACTGGAGAGGACACTCCAACATCATCGCAAGATGCCGACACAACACGGGAAGTGGTAGTTACCAGTTCTAAGCTCATCCGATTGGCATAGGAAACAAATGCCAGGGACCACTTATGATGGTGGGAGAGATCTTCGCATCTCATTGGATAGCTACCACCCGCCTCAAGCTGGGCAACCCCCAGCCAGTAAGGTGCTATCCCAACGTGGCCTGCCTGCTTCACTTGGGCACATGCAGCTAGAGAGCAATCTCAGCAAGCAAGCCAAAATTTCCGCACCTGGCAAGACAATAAGGATGCTACACCATCATCTTTCAAACACAGAAAGATGCTGCCGATGATGACTAGGAGTATGCGAGTGAGTAGTAAGGACACAATTCGGATGTACTCCGCCGCTGTCTTACCTGCCCTCTGATCTGGTTGTTCATAGATGATGTATACCCACGTATGCCACAAAATATTTAACAATTATTCCATGAAAGCAAGTAGTACATGAGCTGATAGCAGATGAGGCGCGTAGCACTGAGTTGGCTATAAGCCATATGACGAGATTAACTGGAATAACTGTTTTATTCTATCCACATTCACTGGATTTTAAGAAACGGAGCATTTTATTTTTTGTAAATTCGATAAATAAAAACTTTATACAAAATATCCGACAAAATAATTTCTACTTAGAATGTACACAAACCGGTGAAATGACAGTAGAAATTTGTGAAAAGTGCGATAATTCGTGAATTTTTTTAAAAAAAAATGTATTCTTACCATCAAACACTTTTATTCCATATTTTGTTGCTTTTTGGTATTTTTTGGGGTCCTCTTCTTTTTCTTTAGGGTTTTTTTTGCCAGTTGGCAAACCAACTTAAAGAATGCATTACCGCCACCAACTGGGCTGGAGTGTGGAACAGGAGACACTGGGGGTGGGACTATATTCTTTTAGCTATTTCTGTTTATTTTTTTTTAAATACTTAACAATTTATTTTGGGTTTTTGTGCACCACGCGCTGCCATTTTGTTTTCCTCTACTCACGGTATATGAGCTGATATCCTAGCAGTAGAGTAGCCAATCAGAACACACAATTGTGCATATCCAGTGAATGTGGATAGAATAAAAAAATATATATATTTCTGCAATGGCAGAAATGTTTAAACAATTCCCAACACATTGGTACACCACCGTAACAACCGGTTTCGCTTCAGAAAGCCATCAACAATTTTTCCTGCGGGGAAATTTTTTCTTCGTTTATTCAGAGGCTCCAGCTGAATTATGGGAAAGTGTAGCGTAGTGTAGCATAGTGTGGTACGTTTGCATACTAAGTATATAGTAGATCATCCAGGTACTGTTCAACTACAGTTAAATGCCTAATGATTATCAGACAGCCTACATACTACTTTTTGCGTACTAATTGTATGGAAGTATGCGTATTCGGATGCAGGCAAGATTATACAGTAACTCAAATAAACAACATTTCCACATCATTTTTGTAAAATAGATTTATTATGTAGTTTTCTTATAGATGTCAAAGTATACTGACAGGAAAAACTCAATTTTGATGAACACCTGATTTTTTTTTTTTTTTTTTCAGAATCAGCATCAGAGATTTCCGGTGGGTTTTCCCAGACTGCCTCACAAATGTGGGTTAAAGGATGCTGATGCAAGATTCATCTGTTGTAAACAGGAAAGTGGTATTTGCATGCTCAGAGGCAGATCGGCATGGTGCCAACTATGATTTTACTGTGAGATAAAAGCTCACTCATCCCCCAGTGTGCTGTTTAACATGAACATGCAGGTGCAAAATGTTTTACTTGTCTCAACCCAGCACGCCAGGTGATCTACACCAAGAGAACTCTGCTGCAGTACCCCAAACAAAATTTGGAAAGGATTCTCATGAAATGCTGTATTTGTAGTGGGGAGAATTGTGCGATTTGTATTTCTTGTGATACACATCAGACTCACACTCTTACTGTTTTCCTCCTGGTGGAAATAAACACTCAACACATCACCGAGGTATAAAAACTAATGCGCTACTCAAAAGCAACTGCAGCACAATAGAGCATTGTTGTTGTTGTGTGTGTGTGTGTGTGTGTGTGTGTGTGTGTGTGTGTGTGTGTGTGTGTGTGTGTGTGTGTTTATTATCCAGAAGCCTTCTGTAGCCAAGCATCTCCTCAGCAGGCAATCCTGTTCATTCGAAAGGCAGTGTGAGGATCTCGGCTCAGCCAAGCCCAGTTCAGGCCCAGCTCCTCTTCTTGCTCCGCCTGTCATTTAGCCAGCCATGTGTGACACTTTTTAAGGTTCTAGAACAATTCATTAGCATGAGAGCTGTGCAGAATGAAATAAATATCCTTTTCTGCCTCATCAGTATGATTCTGACTGAGGAAGGGTTACGTAAGTCTGCTAAATTTATCAGTGCTCGTTTTATGCTAAGCCAGGGCTTGCAGGCGAAGTCTATGCCTCTCCAACTGGAGGATTGTCTTTTGTTTCCCTGCAAACGGATTCGTGCTGTCAGTGGGGAAGACGAAGAAACACAAACGATATAAAAAGGTCGTGCTATTTTTAGAAGGAGGTTCTCATTTCTTCTCAGGGAGAAGAACAGGGAGCGTGCCTCTGGTTCATGCTTGTATAGTCAATGAAAACAGGTTTCAATCATGTTACCGTTGTGCACAGGGATTACCACAGAGAGAGAGAGACAGAGAGAGAGAGAGAGAGAGAAAAGGAACATAAGGATTTGTGAATGCTCTGCTGTTCATGCCAATAGTATGGTAAAACCTTTAAACTCCACAGATGTGTGTGTGTGTGTGTGTGTGGTAGTGGGAGGGTTTTTTTCGTTCACTCCTAGATGAATGAATTGGTATTCGAGCAGTGTGAGGCTAAGAGCAACTCCTATCCTACTAAAAAATGATAGAGTCTCTCTCTCTCTCTCTCTCTCTCTCTCTCTCTCTCTCTCTCTCTCTCTCTCTCTCTCTCTGTCTCTCGGTTCAATGATGTGACACATGGCTGTGAGGTGCTCAGCCACACATGGGGGGGAGAAAGAGAGAAAGAGAGAGAGAGATGAGTTGAGTTGACAGATCCTCAGAGGAAGATGGCACAGTGTAACACAGTGTTAGGCAGTTTAACGTTTCCACAGCCAGCCACACACACACACACACACACACACACACACACACACACACACACACACACACACACACACACACAGCCCATCTATAAAAATCCCCTGATGTACAACCACAAAACACCCTGTTATAACTAGGTTGTCTCAATTTATAAGAGAAACAAGAACGTCTGAAATGAACACTGCAAAAGAAAAAGAGATGCCAATCTATGTATAACAGGGCTTTAGGAAGCTGGAAAAGGGAAGGGAACATTTTAAGTATGTTTATAATTTTTCATTTGAGATATACCGCACCTCATGCCAAACCGAACTAAACTCAGCAGTGGCTAAATATACAGCCAGGAGCTTGAAGCGAGTTTTTTAATTGTGTTCTGCCGCATTTGTGTACACCTGCCAATTTGACCGAGATGCAGGGATCGGTATCCAGGCTGCAACAATGCGGCAGTGAAGGCATTTTAGGTTTCACACAAGGGAGGAGGCAAAGACTGCCATTTTTAACACAAGTCAATGAAATAAGAGTGTTTCTGTGAATAGTGAGACATTTGGGATGGGCAGTTTGGCAAAAATGAAGTATGCTGGGTTTTGGTATAAATACTGCCAAATGATAGTACCACATCCCAAGTGAAGGGTACAGCAGAGCGGCACTCAAATGCTTTTATATTTTTCAGTATGCAAGACTACTGTAATCACATAAATCATTTTGTGAGATGTCAACTATGTGACGGATAAAGCAGCTACTATCTATTCCTGTAATTCAATCCTGGTGGCTGTATAAATGACAGAAAATACTAACTTTTTTTATCTTAATTTGGGACTAAATGTAGTCAAAATATTTAAGCTAATAATAAGTAAGCTGGGCGGCACGGTGGTGTAGTGGTTAGCACTGTTGCCTCACAGCAAGAAGGTTCTGGGTTCAAGTCCAGTGGCCTTTCTGTGTGGAGTTTCCATGTTCTCCTCATGTCTGTCTGGGTTTCCTCCGGGTGCTCCGGTTTCCCCCACAGTCTGAAGATATGCAGGTTAGGCTAATCAGTAGCTCTAAATTGACCATAGGTGTGAATGTGAATAGCTGTTTGTCTCTATATGTCAGCCCTGTGATGACCTGGCGACTTGTCCAGGGTGTACTTCGCCTCTTGCCCGTAGTCAGCTGAGATAGGCTCCAGCTTGCCCGCGACCCTATGCAGGATAAGCGGTTATGGATAATGGATGGATGGATAATGGATAACTAAGCTAGGCCTGTTTCTTTTTGTTCACGCCTCCTTTAAAGTCAAAATCAAATAGTTTGTTGTCTCGAATTTGGCTTCATCAGTAGACATTGTTGGTGGAACTGTAATCTGCACTGCAGTATCCAGCAGCATTGGCAATGCTAAATCTACCTTCAATTAGACATCACATAGTTGACAAATTTGGGGCTTTTTGGCTTGTCCTGTCCATTGGTATCAACCTATTTTCGTCCAGGGTCATGTGCGTGAAGGGAGTGGGCTGCCACTTTGTTTCATCATCCTGACTACTTACCACAGTTAATCATGCAGATGTAATCACCATCATATAGTTGGCACGTAAAAATATGTATGCTTCAATTTTTACACACTCAACTCCATACAAAAAACATATCAAAAGCAGTATACACGATTGTGTGTGTGAGATGTTGTTCTGTTGCCCTCCCTGCCAGATAACATGAAGCAGGAGAACCTTGTACCTGAGTAACTGTGGCAATGCTGAGGCTGAATTCAGCACCGTCACATTGTTGACTGCAAGTGCGTGGGACACCGACTTTGGCTGAGCTGCAGTCGAAATGATTAAAAGCTGCATCTAGTTGTATTTTCTTTAAACCCACTCATATCCATCAGTGTTGTAGTTGAGTCACCAAACCTTGAGTCTGAGTCCAATCTCGAGTCCCCGGTGTTCAAGTCCGAGTCAAGTCCAAGTCGTTAAAAAAAATGTTGAGTCTGAGTTGAGTCCGAGAACAAGACTCCAACAGCACCATTTGACAGTGTCTGTTTTAGCACCATTAACATTAGTTTGCTCCTGAACATGACATATTGACAGGTGAATGTGCTTCTCTTTATCAGGGAGTATGAAGTATTCTGTCAGAGATGGTTGGGAGATGGATGTAAGTGCAGAAGGTGTGTTTATTAATACAAGTGAAGACAAGTAAACAATCCAGAACGGCAGGCAAAATCGTAAAACAGTGAAACAGGCGATAGGTCGAGCGAGGCACAAACAGGCCATCGTAGACTCAGCAGAATCAAAGACAAGAACCAGGAAATCGGAGAACAGGAAACCAAACAATGAAATAAGGCTCAGTAGTGTGTCAGCAATGCAACTTAATACTTTGCAAAGTGTGTTTTCACAGATTTTATAAAGGTGTGCTGATTGCACCTTAATCCTGTGCAGGTGCGAGTCGTTTATGGCGTGCGCAAGAGTCCACTTGGCGTACGCGCTGTCCAGAGCACGCCCGAGAGTCTATCTGATGCACAAGCCAAGGCGCGCAGGTGTGACACTCTTGCATGAAATTAATACAAAATTAATGCAGATATAAATATCTTATGCCAAATTATTATGGCATGTTACAAAAGATAAAGAAAAAATTAGAGTCCTCGTCTCCAATTTACGAGTCCTAATGCAGTTAATGCACGAGTCTGAGTCCAAGTCCGAGTCATCAGTGCTCAAGTCCAAGTCGAGTCATGAGTCCTTGAAATTAGGGCACGAGTCGGACTCGAGTCCAAGTCCTGGACTCAAGTACTACAAGCCTGCTGGACCCTGGTCAGTTTTCATAGAAGGTGGTTCTTGTAAACATATTTCTTGCTCTTTTGAATCCCCTTAGTGGATTGAGACCATGTATACTTACATAAGTGGGTGGCTATGCTACCAGGAGCTTAATGCTCCCCGTCTGGCCAGCCTTGGTGAACAGAGCTGAGCGAAAAAGGTTGGATAAAGAGCGTTCCAAAAATTTCCTATCAACTTTTCACCATTGCCAATTCCCACCCACAAATGGAGTCACATAGTCCTGTTATTGGCTCGTGTTTCTTATTCAACAAGGAAAAGAGTAAAACCATTCTTCCCACCCAGAGAGCAGGGCGAGTTTTGCTTTCCCAGACTCCCGATGACAGATGGCATGCCACATTGGGCAAAACTTGTAATCTCCAAACAACACGAGAAACACTTAGATCCAATATTAGCTTGAGCTCTTGGGAGGGAATTCTTAAAACTGAAAATTCTATGTTGGAGAGAATGAGAGGGAGCCAATGAAAGAAACAGTGAAATGGAGCAAGAGATGCAGTAAGCCAGAAAAGAATCATAAAAATCCATCCCATCTTCCTCCGTCTAACCCCGTAGTGACTATCATATGACTCCAGAGGGATCAGAGAGTCTTGGCCAAGCTGCTAAACTATAGCTCAGAAATTCAGCTGTGGACTTTGCATAATATTTCAATTATGAACATCATCCCAACATGCTTTATTTTATATCATGGAGCCTTACAATGGGGAAAAAACAGTATTAACTTCATGCAGAAATGATGGCTTTTATTTGTTTAATGAATTTGTAAATATTTGTGCATCAACCTTGGTGCATGGGCGGAATCCAAATATGGTCATTTTTGGTTTTGTTGCTTTTCAGGTATAAAGTAACAATGGAGTCGACTCTCTGGAGTGAACTTGTCAGTAATATATTCCTGGGTGGCACGGTCATGCGTCACAGCTCCAGGGTCATCGGTTTGATGCTGAACATGGTTTACTTCCTGATTTTACAGCAATTTTTGCTTGTTCCTCTGTGTCAGCATGGGTGTCCTTTGGGTTCTCCAGTTTCTTCCCATCTCCCAAATATTTGCCAGTAGGTGGATTGACTACTCTAAATTGCCAGTCAATGGGAAAGTGTCAATGAAGGTTGCCCTGTGATGGACTGGTGTTTTGCCTTATGAAACACAAATTTGGGCCGCTTGTACAACTCAATTCTAATCCATTTCATATTTTCTATGATTGTATGTTGTAGGCTCAGTAAACTGTATTTTCTAAGCCTCTGTTTTTGTGCTGATGAAGCAAGAACAGAAATGTGATTTCTTGCTCTGTCCAGCTGGCAGAGGAAAGGACTACAGTGAATTGATGCTGAAATGACAGCTGTGAGAACGAAGAAATTCAGTCTGGTGGCTTTCTTTCTCTCTGTACCTCCCTAAGGCATTGACATTATAGCCACAGAATGTCTGCTGCGAACATTTCTGTTGCCGAATAGAACAATGGTAGAAACATCAAAACCCCTGTAGCCGTCTACCCGCAATTCCCTACTGTTCGGCTCGGGGTTTGGACAAAAGTGTATTTATTTAGTTCCTTTTGTTATTTTGCTATTTGGGAGAAGGTAATGCTGAAGAAACAATGTTGTACATGTCTGCAAAAAAAGGGGACCTTGAAATGTCTGAAAAAGGAAATCTCTGTTGGATGGTTCCATGCAGAACCTTTAAGAGTTCTCACTGAAGAACAATCAGGTCTCCAGGGTGCGACATTGAACACCCCCCCCAAAAAAAACTGTAAACCAAAGTTAATGACCAAGTATGTTGGATGAAAAATGGCCTATATGTAGAAAATATAACATTGACTCTAGAATCCTGAGGGGTTTGCCTACTTGTCTTTCTGGGGAAACATTTATCGGAAAGTGCATTTACGGGCAAGTGTGTGAGCTATTTCGAGGATGTCTATGTGAATTCTAGATTTCAGAAGCAGCAGGGTCAGAGGTCAGCTTAGTGTGAAAGTCTGTGGCCAGAGGTTTAGGGGAAGGCCACTTAGCAAAGAGTATTTGTGGAGCATCAGCAGTCCCAAAGCAGGAGCAATAAAAGCTGAAGTTATGCAGTTCATGTGCTACACATGGAGTTGTTTTTCATATGTGGGTCATAGGCTAATGGCGTTAACACCCAAATTAGATCCCAGACATCTAGGAGAACTAGAATCACAAAACACCAGTTTAGGACCACCAGTGATCTCTATAGTTTGTACTGTACTTTTGAAACATTCACTTTGTGTTGTAGGACTTGAGATTGGTCTTGGTCTCAAGACCACCTTTTGAAGGTCTCGGTTTCTTCTCAGAATCGACCACATTTTTACTCAGTCTCGGACAACGAGGACTTGAGAAATTTTATTTTAAGACCTGTCAAGACCACAACTGTTGGGATATCACTAAATAGCCTGTGCATTGTCTGATTTATTTGTTAACATTGTTACTGTGATTGGATGTAAAACTTCCTGGTTCAAATGCAACCTATAATGTGATCTCTTTGCAAATTGGAAATTTTTGTTACTGTTAACGGTGGTCACTCCTTCCTGTCCCTCCTCACACTCACTGGTCTGGTCTTGGCCTTGACTTGGTCTCAAAAACCTCAAAGTCTTGGTCATGCCTTGGTCATCATTTATTTCTAAATGATAATACAATAGCTCAGCGCCACATTCAATTCATTCACGTAAATGGCTTTGAAAGATTGAGAGAGCCAAGATTATTTTTGCTGAACGTTTTTAACGAGTTGATTTTTCTTTTCTCGGTGGTTTGAGAAACAGAGCAGTGAGTGACGGTGAGATATTACAATGATGCCAAAGTTTCTGGCCTTTATGCTGCCATCAGTTTCAATTCACTGGGAAAGTCCACTTGCACTGGGAAACAAGGCTTATACTGCAAGTAAAATGTTACTTTACTCAAATGAAGGTATCTGATATCCTGAGCCATCAGGTTTGGACTCGATAATTACTGTATGTGCTTGGATTTGTCCCTCTAGGGGAAAATTTCAGGTTCTATGTTATTTTAGGGTCTAAAAATAACATTGCATAAATAATGTAAAAAAAGCTTCTTGGAGAAGCTTTGGTTTGTTACTCAAAGGGAAACCTGAAGGACTTTTTGGAGAACCCTTGAGAAACCTTCTTTTTTTTTAAATATCATAAAAGCATAACTATTACATGTAGTTAGTCAACTAATCAAGAAATGTACAACAAAGGGGTCAAATAACTTTGTGAGGAACCCTTGAAGATTCCATGCAGAACCCTACTACATCAGAAGGTCCAGAAAGGGTTCTGCATAGAACTGGTTACCATCATAAGAATGCTTGAGGAATGCTTTTTTCTAAGATTATAACCAAGATCTTGTTTGTTGACTAATCTCAAACTCCACAACAAAGGGTACAAGTAAAACCTTTTTTAGATGCTTTTAGTTTGGGAACCCTTAAAGATTCCATACAAAATGCTGAATCAGTGGATTTCCCCATTCATAAAAAGTTGATCTGGTAATCATCGAAAAACTTTTTTGAGGAATCTTTTTTTTTTTTCTAGCATGACACAATTCAAATTTTTTTTTAAACCATTGAAGTCCTTGATGAAGAGTCTTCGGTCTTCATTCAGACAGACAGTCATTTGAAGATGGCCAATGACTGAGCTGTTCAGACAGCCTGGGAATGAAGGGTTATTTGTCCAGATAACCCTTCTTTTCTAAGAGCATAACCACAAGATCATGTATTTTGTTAACTACGCTTGAAAAGAAAACATTAAAAAAAGTTAATTATCAGCCACTAAAGCTTGAATAAAATTCCACAATCAAGTAATGATGCTTTAATGACAGAAAAAAAAATCTGCTACACAGCTGCCTTCTTATAAAATGACCCACCATTAGGAAGTGGTTTCTTTTTATATGCGCAGTACAATGAATCTCGTAGTTATATGACGGGTAGAGTGTCTGATTTTTATAATGAAATTGCCTGTTTCTATTGAGATGCTCCTTCTGTCATCCAGTCCCCAGATTTCCAGCCAACAGCAGTAGAATCTCTCCTGAATCAGACTCGGGGTTCAGACTTTATTTTCGTCTCTTTCACAAGACCACACTCTTCCTTTGTAGTTTGTATACCAAATGCCGCCTTACATCTCTTTTGCGTCTGCGGTTTCCTGCACCCATCCATCTGCCCAAGCTTTTCAACAGCCACTAAAGGCACACAGACTGACACAGGGTACATTTTACGTTTCCACAAGAAATGTTGGTTTCTGCCTGAATTTGACATCAACACGTCGTTTGTCAAATGAACAAATGGGTCTGCGTCGCACACAAAGCTGAAATTGGAGCAGTTTTCCCTCCAGTGCATGACAAATCCTGAAGGATTTTAATCTTGTTGGATGACTTGTGCTGCTGTGGATGGCCCTACATGGATACCTTGAAGGCAAAAGTCATTGAACACGTGCTTCAAGGGATGGTCTCATCTGGATGCTGTAGATTTGCTCCAAAGAACTGCTGCTGTGATCATAAAGACTCCTTCCTGGGATGAGAACAGTTTCCAACATTGTGAGTTCAGCTGTCTTTTAAGGTTATTAGCTCATACGGATGATGAGCTTTTGCCATCATGTGTTGTCCATCGTCTGTCCGGCGTCGTCCACATTTCACAAAAATCACTTCTTCTTTGTCAGTTCTTCACTGATTTTTATTCTTTTTGGCAGGAAGGTGGGTCTGCCTGGGGTGCATATAGCTTCTATCCAAATTTGCAGAATTCCAATTAATAATTAAGATATGGAGTAATGAAGCTCTAACGAGCAGTTTCCACACAAATTGCTTCTTCTCTCTCAATTCTTCACCGACTTTTATTCTTCTTAGCAGGAAGGTAGGGGTACCTAGGATGCATATAACTTCTACGCAGATTTGCTTAATGACAATTTTTAATGAACTTATGGACTAATTAAGCCTTAATGAGCAGTTCAACAAAAATCGCTTCTTCTCCTCGTTGTTTTGGATTCTTTCTGGCGAATAGGTTGGTATTCCTAGGGTGGATAATATACAAGTAATAGAAATCGCTTCTAATATATAGCTTGTTTATATAGCTTGCAACATTTATTGTGCAAGGTGGCCCACTTCAGATCGTTCCTTCTGGACTAGACGGGACAAGAGTGAGCTACGCCGTCATTGACAGTCTTGTTACTTGTTGTAATGTGATGATCTAAATAAAATCTTTTCCAAAGTCGGGAACATGGCATGAGATAATGGGGGCTGTGCATGTTAGATTATACGATGAAGATCCTCAAATGAGCAATTAAAGGAAATTATGTTCTGCTTACATCAGTGAAATCTCCAGTTGTGCAGAAAACTAGAGCCAAGCCCTCGCTATAACAGTAGCAACAGTTTATGCCTTGAGAAAACAACAAACTGGTGTTCTTTTAAATCTCGCATTTCATTTACATTCCGACTACTGTGTGTGTAGCCGCCCCGTGAGGATTGTATAAATCTGTGCCTCCTTTTATTGGTAAACGGTAGCAGTGCTCACACTGCGGGTTGAATCAGAATAGAAGATACTTCCAGAACTTTGTCGTTAACCCACTTTGGTCTCGGTGGCATGAAATCTTTGAGAGTCACATTATGCATTTGAAGAAAATGCAAAATTAGGCCAAAAATTGTTTAAAGCCAGCTTTAGGGCTCTTTGCCTTCATGGTTCTCCACTTGCATTCTGTGATTTTCATCTCACTATCTGCTGTCACCCAGAAGAGGATGGGTTCTCTTTTGAGTCTGGTTCCTCTCAAGGTTTCTTGCTGTCTCTGAGCATTTTCTTCAACACAGTCTCCTTTGTCTTGCTCATTCACAATCTCAATCCAAATTCAGATTTCTTTAAAGTTGCTTTTTGACGTAGTTGACTGTTGAACGTGCTCTACAAATAAAATTGAACTGAATGAGCTCAGTGTCCTTCTGAAAAGGAGGGAGCAAAAGCTCTGGCCTCAAAGGAAACTCCAGATACTGATAAAAGACCAAAGGAAAGGAAATGTTGTCCTATTAAGTGTACTTATCAAAGGGGCTAAGGGGATCTCCTTAGGCAACATGGGACAGGACAATACGATCTTAATAATTTCCCTCCTCCTGCTCTGATACGAGCCAAAGCACAAGAACAAGATGCAATTTGGTTTCGAATATACTTTCTTTTGTGGTTTTACTGAAAAAATTAAAATAAAAAAATGCTCCAATCCAAGGTGTTTCAGACAGCTGTTTTGGTCGGCAACCGAGTGCTTTTGCTGTGTTCTCACCTGCCTAAACAAATTACATCAAGGGAACAAACACACTAGGGTTCAATTCAAACAGACTAAATGTTAACGCATATGTGAAAGCACTCCAAGTGCACATTTTAAGTGCACACAACTCTCTTTTAATGTTTGTGCCAAATGCAAATGAATCAGACAGGCTCACTAATCTTCGAACCCAGAGGTGCTGTTTGCTCTTCAGACACACTCCTGAAGTGCTGTGATCTGGTTTCTGTCCCTAAATTATACACCCTGTCATTTTGTTATTCTTTGGCTCAAATTGGGAATGATTGGATGGCCACAGCGCAACAAAGCCGGTGCAACATGAGGCCAGCTGTTTGAATCTTTTCTAAAGGGACATTTTTCTTGCTCATATATTTCTGGATCACTCTGAAGTTTCAAAGCTTTCCATAAAGCAGACTGTTATTGGAGTTTAAAAAAAAAACTTTCGTCATGTCAGACAAAGGAAGCCAGGTTTCAGATCAGAACATGACGTACGTACGTCACGGTCACCATGGGAATTGGTGAAGTTTTTCCATTTGGTCGTTTCCTTGCAAAGTACTAATAAGAGTTGTCGACTCGTGACCTCACATTCGCAGCAGATGAAGAGATCATGCTACTCAGGATTTGAGGAAGAGGATTCAAGACTTTTTAATCTTGTTGCTCGTAACTAATCTAAAGTTCATAAAGTCATCCAGTAGATTCCACTCAGCCATCGAACCACAGTTGCAAAGTTTGACCTTGCAGTTGGGTTCAAACAAAATTACTGACGGCTGTTCAGTTTGAACGTGCTGAAAACAGGAGTTGGATGTTTTTACATTTTTACTGCTAATGGAAATTTGGGAACTGATTTCATTTGTTTACTTTGATTCCAGCCATGATTTTCCAGAGTGACCTCTGGAAGTGGCTTCGTTATTCGTTGTGGTGAGCCCTTGAGTTACAAAACCTTATGAATTTTGTACTCTCCTATTCTAGAATATCCAACCACGAATATGTTACATGGTTGTTGTTGTTGTCTTCATATGTCCCCATTTCTAATTTGAATTAATCTCATGATTATCCTGTGGTCGCGTGACCTTTTCAGTGGGCCTATTAAGCAAAACTCATTTTAAACTGAGCTTTGCTACGGATTTTTTCCTTACAGTAGTGACTCATGAGTCACAAAAGGGCAACAGATGACACTCAACTGGTTTTGGGCTAAGAGCCTGAAATGACCGAATTTCAGGCGAAATTTTTCAGTACCATATTGAACAAATCTGTGAGTCTTGCTGTATTCAAGTGCTCATCAGAAGATCGTATATACCAGATGGAGAAAAAGTAAATATGACTTGACTCTGTTTGGATGCTTGTCGGAAGATGGGCTTGCAACATGGAAAGGAAGGAAGTCAGTTTTTCTTTGTTATATTAAAAACAAGCAGGAATGTTTGTGTCTTGCAGTTAGGTGGAAACAAAAACTGGAACGCAGGATCTCTACTTAAACTTATGTACAGCAGCTGAACGATTCCAGCGAGTCAAACCAAGCACTCGAAGTACACAGCAGCAAAATTGATCAATGGATGGGAAAAAACGGGTCAAGTTTAAGGAAGAGTTTTCTTTCTTTCTTTGATTTATTTTTCCAGTTATCCTCTTGGTATAATTAATGAAGTGACAGCATGGCTGACAACAGCGGCAGAAAATTAAAGACGAAGAAGTGTGCATTTCGTCTCCTCTTTTAAGTTCAGAACATGAAGCACAAGTGCAGACAAAACACATCTGCTTCTAACGGTCTTATTTATAATCAGAAATTCATCTCAAATTGTTAAGCATTAAAGGCAACTGCAGCCTTTGCTCAGTCGTAGTAGCTGCTTATCCAGAAAAACAATACCAAAAGAATGGTTTCTGACTCAGAAACATTTCTGATAATATATACAGCTCTCAAAGATCCATTTGGGAAATTCATCTTTCAGGAACTCGTGTATGATCCAGAATCCAGGGTTTAGAAAAGTTTTTATTTTTTTTGGAATCACACTCTGTTCAAAACTCCCAATTCTACATCTTGATACTTACACAGCTGAGAAGACATGACAGATTTTCATTCAAGCCCAAAGAGAGCTCAGAGTTTCCAAAACATGTGAATTTGATGATGTAACTTGTTGTCCAGGCGAAAGAGAGCTCCAGCTTGAGAGAAGAGTTGAGGTGGAGGGAACAGACCATCAAATTAGGAGAAAAATTTCTTGCCAAAAAAACCCCACACAATTAAAAGCGAAACTTGTTCACTGTACCTAAAATATGTTCTACACCCATCCCAAGAAGATACAAAGCAGGGAACTCCTAAAATTATACGAGTTTCCCATTTCTAATTACGACTGATTTTCTGTTTTTATTCAATTTCCAAGTCGGACATTTGGTATCTTCCAGACACACACGGTCGTACAAATGGAGCAAAGAAGCATAATGATGTTTTTCACTGCTTTTCAATTTCACAGCCCTTTTTTCCCCAACCAAATCTGAAATCAAAATCATTACTTCAGGTTTGCACCAAATATGGTTGACCCAGAGTGCTTCCTTTAAGTAGAGTGGAAGATTCAATTTCACGCTGTCTTGGGTTTTGTTCACATTCATCTGCAGTGTGGAGTCACAGCCTCCCTATAAGGTACATGTTTTACATTTCCTCATTAAAATTAAAACCTCCATCCCTTTTAATTCGACCAGATGTCACGGTCGGTCAGTTGGGTTTGGATGGAGAACATAAGCTGTGCATGTGAATACAAGACCTCAGACATTACAGAATTTTTTTTTTTTTTTGGTGCTACTTCATTTACTGAGTTCCCATTGGATTAATCGCCAGCAAGGATCCATCTGCATCTGGACAAAACCAGATGGAGGTGGCCGGGAATATATGTATTATTTTCCATAACCAGAATCAAAGTTAGGCTTGTGGTCAGATTGGGACCATATTTGCTGAATAAAAGTGGCATAGGACTTGGCTTGTCCACAGTTTAAAAAAAAACAAAAAAAAACATCTCACCAAAACCCTTTAACAAAATTGCAACGTGATGACAGAGATTGGAGAAGATCCAAGAGATGGAGAAGAATGTATTATGACTTTCAGAGTGAGATCAGGCTGTGTTTAGAGGAAGCCAGAAGGGATCTTGCTGGAGCAGTTGTTCAAGAGCCGTACTATCGAAAAAAATAGATACAGCTGTGTGTCCTGTTTTACATTTCGGAGGAAGTTCCCCAAACACACTTTAAAAATCCAGTAATTTCAGACTTAAAACAGTTTCTATGAAGGGTTTGTGAAACTCTCCCATTGCTCATCACTGAGGCATGATTCTCAAGGAGGTCCCTTCAAACGCACACCACTTGATGAAAGTGAATGAACCTGTCAAACAGACATGATTAGACTTTTAGGATCATGGTTGGATCTTGGATGGACACTGAGCTGTGTATACAGAATTGAGTAACGTGTACATGGCAAGGATTTAAGAGAAAAATTGTGCAGCTCAATTTTCAGACCTCAGACGTAATTAAAGGAAGGCAGATGTCCAGGAGCGTCATGTATGAGGTGGGGTTTGAGGCGCATCTCAGTGACGCATGATTCTGATCTTGGACCTAGATTAGATTATTCTTGTGTTGTACTGGCTTGAGTGAGGTACAGTATTGTGTCTATTGGAATCATTTTATTTCCTCAAGAAAATGAAACAGCTGGTTAAAATTTGATCAATTAGGCTACATCCTAATTGGTGTAGTGGTTAGCACTGTCGCCTCACAGCAAGAAGGTCCGGGTTCGAGCCCCGTGGCCGACGAGGGCCTTTCTG
>JANZLB010000019.1:34984271-34997032 GCA_026167865.1 Notarius quadriscutis
CTCGCCGGCCACAGGGCTCGAACCCGGACCTTCTTGCTGTGAGGCGACAGCGCTAACCACTACACCACCGTGCCGCCTGGACATTTCAGTTATTCCACGAAATCAAGTCGTACATGAGCTGAAGAGGTGCGTAGCTCCGAGTTGGCTATAAGCCATGTACGATGAGATTGAGTGGAATAACTGTTTTATTCTATCCACACTCACTGGATTTTGTGAAACTGAGCATTTTTATTTTTTGCAAAGTCGATAAATAAAAACTTTTTGGACAAAACGGCCGGCAAAATCATTTCCGTTTCGTCAGACTTCTTAAAAACCTATCAATGGCGGCACAAAGTACCGTCGTGTCAAGGTATAGAAAAGCTTTAGGCATTTATTTCGTTCTTCCTTGGACGTTTCAGTTTTGTAATTTTCAAACTTCTTTGAGCTTCTGAACCAGTCTAAAAAAATAATATATATTCAACAAGTTTTAATACTTTAAAGATGATGAATAGAAACAAACCGGCGAAATGACACGAGCAATTTGTGAAAAACGCTGCTATCATAATTCTTAAAGAAGAAATAAAAAAAAAAAAGGTACGTTCTTACCATCAAATACTTTCATTCCATATTTTGTTGCTTTTTGTATTTTTTGGTTTTGTTTTCGAGTTTTTATTTCGTCCTCGGTTGGTTCAGCGACACGCTCCGCCATTTTGTTTTTCTCCACTCACGGGATACGAGCTGATATCCTTGTAGCCGAGTAGCTAATTCGGTCAGAGCGTGCGAGTTCTCGTACCCAGTGAATGTGGATAGAATATAAAAAAAAGATTATCGAATGGATTAATTTGTCCCTTTAGAAACATAGCAGGCCGTCGTGATTGCTGTGAGTTCGTCTGCAGTTTATGTCAAACCTACGTGCGTGCATAAACCGTCATAGAAGCATCCGCACTTAGGATCGTTGATTTGTCCAGGTTGAACAAATCCTGGTTCTCCTTGTTGTTTGGTTCTACTCGAGAAGCCGAGAGATTTTCAGTATTTAACGATAACGCCCCGCTCATTCAGACAGCTCAGCTTGTCTTATGTTTGAGCACATTTCTTTCAACAATATGAGGATCTGTAGCACGGCCTCGAGAGTTTAAATTTCAGTAAACTGATTCGAACTCTGTCTTTGAGACTCTCGCCTGTTCCCTCGTTCAGCCCCGAGGCCATGGAATGTGCTGTGCACACTGTGTGTGTTAATAAACCCAAGCCAAGCTAAATCATTCCACCCATCTGATGACAGGACAGAAGGTTCCTTCATCAGGTGGTGATAGACGTGAACGTTGCGCTTGATTTACGAGCCGTGGGTGGAGCACAATCTATCAAACTCGCTAAAAGCATGACACCCGGACATTGAGCAATCAAGCTCGACTGCTCGTTTTCTCACCCTCACCTTTTCGATCGCCTTGTTTCTTGTGCGCCGTCGGTGTCGCCTCCATCCTGACTCCGTTCGGCGTGCCGATACAGTGCCCGTCGCTCATCTTATGGCCACTGAAGGTCGACGGAGGCTGTATCTGCTGGTACTCCATTCCTGAAGGAGGTGTAATGCCCTGGCAGAGGTAGTCTGATGGCCTGGAGTAACTGCTACCATTTTCCATGCAGTCAGTACACAGGACTGGAACGTCAAAACCTCCTGAAAGGTGAAGGAAGGAAGTGACGAGTTCATGTTCCGATACTGAAAAGATAACATTTTATTTTTTATCTTTTATCGACTCGGGCAAGGAAGACCCTAAATCCGACCTCTGGCCAAGGTCGAGCCCAAGACGTGCAACAGAGGACGCAGTCCTGAAACTTGTTAGTCCTTGTAAGTAAGCGTCCCCCATCGAGCCATAGTTCTGATCCCAGCTGCATTACGTTTTAATGGAAAGAAGGCTTACCATTGCTGTGTGTGTGGCCACTTGGCTGGGATCCTCCGCTGGACTCGACTCTTATGCACACGTCCTGCCTCTCAGATAGTGTCCCCTGCGAGGACAGGTAGCTTGGGACATCAGGAGGAACGATGGTCTCATCTGGAGGAAACGACAAGGAAAAACTTTAGCGTTTTTTACTCCTCAAAAAACGTCGTCAAGTATTTAAAGACTCGCCGAGTTCTGCTACACACCCGTGTTGACGCTGCACTCTTCGCTCTTCTTCCTCGTCTGGTAGATGATGCACACCCACACCAAAGAGGTCGCCACGACACTGGTCACCACAGCGATCACGACGATGCCGATGGTGACTGCCCCTGAATTGGCGCTCACTTGGCAGTTGGCACCAGGGCGCTGGATTACGCTCAGGCTGCACTGGGCACGCTCCGTCCCGAGAGGGTTGGACATGACGCATGTGTAGCGGCCAGCGTCCTCCAGTGTGGTGCTGCTGATCACCAGAAGCTGGTTGGCGTGGGTGAAGTGGTGTCTCTCGCTGGGCTGCAGTGGCTCGCCACTCCGCAGCCATGTGATACGTGGAGGGGGGCTACCCACGGCCTTGCACTGCAGCGCCACCGCCTCGCCCAGCACCACACTCCGGTCCTCCATCCCCTGCAGCAGGTGGGGCATTTCTGAGGAGGGCACACAGATACATGGCGGAGATTTTATCTTCAGCCAATCACAAATGAAGAAGGGTGGTGAATAATGATTACGCGAATGTCTGTCTGCATTTCATCAAGAAAAGCGCCAACCAAGAACAAAATCATGGAAATTGTTTTGAAAAAATGTTCGCGCTCCACCACCGAGAACACAAAACAAGCTTTAGCTGTCACTTGTTTGCTCTGTCTGACCAATAAGCAACGTTCTGTTCTGTAAGGCAAGCTTCACCTCAGGAGTTCCTTGGTGATGGGACTAAACTATTTCCATGAACTACAGTCCATGAGCTCTAACTGGCCCTGGTTCCTTAGATGGGAAAATCCCAAAAGATCCTGGATTCCTGGTCAACTTTCTGGGTAGAAAAGATGTAAGCAGTTTATGCCTCCAAAGTATGGTATTGTTTACATTGTGTGAAAACATGTCGATGGAAACTGAAAAAATATACAGTTGTAGTTTAGATTTGGAGTATAAAAAAAAAAAAAAGTCCAATGTCATGATTTTAGTTTTGAAAGAAAAGATTAGATATAAATCACCCGTGTGGTGTCTGATTTGGCTTCATGTCTGAACGTAGCCTGCAGGTCGTTGTGTTGGGTGGTGATGAGTTTGTGTTCAACATCCCCTCTGTTCCTGAAGAATCTGAGACTGTCGCTGCAGCAGTAATCAGCAGCTGAACTCAGGCCTGAGAAAAGCTCTCAGATCCCACTGCTGAAGCCCTCTGTCCTGTCCCCCGGCCTCTCTGTGACCTCTCCGCCCTTTCACCTCTCACCCCAGAAACAAGGCCACAGCTGCACCAGCGAGACCAAAACTGAAAACATTCTTTCATGCAGTGGAGAGGATCTGGGTTTTGCCAAATCCCAGCAGCTTTCGAAGCTCAAAATGATTCTTTCTGAGTGTATAAAAAACCCAGCAGGACTTTATCTCTGCGAAACCAAACCCAACAGAACCTTCTTTCAGTGTGTAAACACAACAAGCCGTTCCCTCAGTACCTGGACTAAACCCAACAGGACTTTCTCTCAGCACCTCGACTAAACCCAACAGGCTGTTCCATCAATGTCTGGACTAAACCCAACAGGACTTTCTCTCAGCGCCTAGACTAAACCCAACAGACCGTTCCCTCTGTGCCTGGACTAAACCCAACAGGACCTTCTCTCAGTGCCGAGATTAAACCCAATAGGCCGTTCCCTCAGTACCTGGATTAAACCCAACAGGCTGTTCCATCAATGTCTGGACTAAACCCAACAGGTTGTTCCCTAAGTGCCTGGACTAAACCCAACATCACTTTCAGTGCCTAGATTAAACCCAACATGCCGTTCCCTCAGTGCCTGGACTAAACCTAACAGGTCGTTCCCTAAGTGCCTGGACTAAACCCAACAGTTTGTTCCCTCTGTGTCTAGACTAAAACCAACAGGCAGTTTCTCTCAGTGCCTGGACTAAACCAACAATCCATTCCCTCAGTACCTAGACTAAACCCAACAGGCCATTCCATCAGTGCCTCAACTAAACTCAACAGGCAGTTCCCTAAGTGCTTGGACTAAACCCAACAGGCCATTCCATCAGTGCCTGGACTAAACCCAACATCACTTTATCTCAGTGCATGAACTAAACCCAACAGGCCGTTCCATCAATGCCTGGACTAAACCCAACATCACTTTATCTCAGTGCATGGACTAAACCCAACAGGCCGTTCCATCAATGACCGGACTAAACCCAACATCACTTTATCTCAGTGCATGGACTAAACCCAACAGGACGTTCCCTCAGTACCTGGACTAAACCCAACATCACTTGCTCTCAGTGCCTGGATTAAACCCAACAGGCCCTTCCCTCAGTGCCGGGACGAAACCCAACAGGCCTTTCTCTCGGTGTCTCGACTAAATCCAACAGGATTTTCTCTGTTTCTCGAGACTAAACCCGACATGACTATCTCAGTGTCTAGACTAAACCCAAGAGGATTTTCTCTGAGTGTGTCAACTAAACCCAGCAGGACTTTCTTTCAGTGTCTAAACCGACATTGCCTCATGGTTAGAGAAGCAGCTTTGGGACCAAAAGGTCATCGGTTCGATTCCCTGGACCAGCAGGAATGGCTGAAGTATCCTTGAGCAAGGCACCTAACCCCCAACTGCTCCCCAGACTGCTCTGGGCGTGTTGTACGTCGCTCTGGATAAGAGTGTCTGCTAAATGCCATTAATATCATGTAATGTAAACCCAGCGGGACTTTCTCAGTCTTTCAGTGAAACTCAACAGAACTCAGTGTTTAGATTAAACCAAACTCTTACCCAGCACGGTGAGCGTGACGTTGGCAGAGATCATGCCGGCTGTGTTTCTGGCCGTGCAGCTGTACACACCCATATCCTCAGGCTTCACTTGCATTATGAAGAACACGTCATCGTCAGGCATCACCTCCATGCGCCGCTCACGGGCTGCTGGGAAATCTGTCCCACCGTCTTTCTGCCAAGCAACCTGCGGAGGTGGATAACCTTTTGCCGCGCACTCCAGACGAGCCTTCGCGCCAGCCCGGATGGTGAGGTCACTTGGGGTCTTCACAAAGGAAGGCAGCACTGTGGATGAGTGTATGGAAAAAGTGAAGAATTGGCCACGGACAAATTTATTCCTGCATGAAACACCGACTAATTCAGTTGGATTTGGGAAATGGGTTCGACATGAAGCCGTGACATAAATCAATAAATAGAATAATATGTCCAAATACAATCAATTTGCATCTGCTGGACTGGCTGATAGGCTGTGGAATAGTCACTGTCTGCACAGCATTGGCACTAAATCAATTTGTTCCAAATGTGCTTGGACAGAGCGGGGAGGAAAGCGGGAGGAAGGAGGACCACTCATCACATTTCTGTCCTGAAGCTAAGTCCAGGTCTGTTCTTTAAGTTTGAAAATAATTCCCGAACCTAAATGCTATCAGGATGAAGTGATCTGAAACGGCAACATGTGGTAACACACTTCTTCTTCATTAAAAACATGAGCGTTTATGTTTTGTTTCACTTCGGGACATTTTTCCACTCCATAACTACAGGAACCTACGGCACCAGAAAACTGGAATTGTGCTTTTTTTGGCCACCGTTCCAGGAGTAAAGGTTTCGGAACGCTGTTCATTAATTCGGTGGCTGATCTTTGGGCCAGTTCTTGGCTTAGAGTTCATGCTTCGTGCGGTAGATATGTAAAAAATGACGTTAGCATTTATTATCACGCCCAGACATCACAGATGTAAATTAGCCGAGTCGCTAACTCTTTACACCGTACCAGAGTAATGTCAACTGAAAAAAACCCCGAACATCATATTGAAGATAAGGACTTCAAATCGTCCTTCAAAGTGTAAAAATAAAACGTACCGCTGATGCTGAGTCGCGCCTTGTTGGAGTAGGTGGAGCCGAAGTGATTGGAGATGACGCATTGGTAGCGGCCCTCGTCCTCGAACTTGACGTTGCGGAGATGGAGGACAGTTGTGTACTCCATGATGCCTGCTCCGTCTCTGGAGGGAGAGTGGGCGAAGTTCTCGACGTGGGCATGAGGCAGGGGCTCCTGGTCTTTCCGCCATGTGAAGGTCATGGGCGAGCTGCTGCTGCTGACCGCCATGCATGTTAAACGCACGTCTTTGCCCAACACACCGGCTGTCGGTGTGGGATGAACCAGAATCTGAGGTTTGGGTAGGTCATCTATCAGGAGAATATGCACAAGTCAGCGGTTGTTGTTGTTAACGTACGCAAAACTGATTCAAGAAAGATTCCAATGTCGTACAGATTTGTGTCCGTTTGAAGTAATTGCGTATTCTCGACTAACAACTTGTGACTAAAAGTTTTGCGTTACTTGATGTGCTGGATTCCTGACAATCAGTCCTATATTTCCATGAATGTCAAATCGTGTCAGATCAAACTCTCCAGTCGAGACTGGTCCAAACCCAAACCTAACACACTTAATCCAAGTCATTAAGTCCATCAGGACTGGAGTATGTAAAATAACAGAACGCGCAATGATGCCCACCACAAACGAAGCTCTGTGCTGGAGCTTGGAAGATGCTGGTGCCCTTCAGGCTCTCGGGGTGTGCGCACGTGGCGTGGACGCCAGCCTGTAGCTCTCGCGCCACCACCCACTCAGGAAACCAGTGCAGCTGGCAATCGCACAGGAAACTATCGCTCAAGATCTCGCTGGAGACACAAAGAGAGATTTTTAAGAGACCATCAGACTGAGCGAGAGAATTAAAACACAATTTTGCCTCTGTTTAAACCGCTAATAAATTTGAGTTTTTGGAAAACAAAACTCATTAAATGACTCCGAAGCATGTCGGTGTGTGCTCTGAATAATGAATATGGGACTCACAGGGTGCGGAGGTTCTTCATATTGTTGAAGGCGTCTGGGAGGATGGAAAGGATGGCATTTCCGCCCAGGTTCCTGTTCGGACGCGACAGAGATGATATTGGAGCGTTCCCAAAGTAAACACGGTACATACACATTCTCTTTCTGTCTCGTACACATATGTATGCCAGCTTGTATTTGTATAAAAGTTTACTTTCGCCAAGGTAGAAAGAGGCCAGTGTATTTAGCTAAGTCTGTACCCTCAAGCTGCTTCTCCAAGACTAAATTCCATTTCTTTGACAAAATGTTCGTCTCGCAAAGGGAGAAAAGGCTAAAGCTGGCTGGAGCGAGACTGCAAGCAGCTGGCTGTGCAAAAAAAAAAAACCCACAGCCTCGCTCTTCTCCTTTTACAAAGACGCTATTAAATTGCTAGCAGCCCTCTCAAGCATCTGTTTTTGGCAGAGTGCGCCAGTGGCCGCAATGCATTCTGGGATACTCACAGGTGCTCGAGGGCTTCCAGGCCTGAGAAGGCTTTCTTGGCCACCGACTTGATCCTGTTTCCGAACAGCGTCCTATGTTTCCAAGAGATAGGAGAAGGATGGGACAAGGAGAAAATGGAATAAATGAAAGAAGATTGGGAGAGAGAGAGCACAATTAACGGACTTGAATCTGATAAGACATTGGGGTATTGGAAATTCAAACTGTCGAGATTAGGAAGAGGACGAGAGATTGGGATTCCTACACTGCCCTTCAAAGCTCACTTTTATCTTTATTAGAATAAAGATGACAGGACGGGGCAAACTCATGAAAAGGGGCTTCAGCGAGAGAACGAGTGGGAAGCTTCTCGATTAATAAGTGGCCTTGTCATGGGCTGGCTATCAAATGCTAAACAAGCCGCTTGCAGCCTTTTCGGAATCTAATCCCACCCATTCTGGATACGAGACTTGAGGACCCCCAGGAATTTCCTGGTACCTGCTCATTGCAGACCGGTTTCTATTTCATTCCACCTTCTTCAACAATGGTTTTGAAATCAAGATTCACTTGTTCGTGGTGCAGACTTTTGTCATCTTGTAGTTCAAGAAACTTAATATCCATTGTCAATGAGCCATTCAGCCATTTTGTTGCAGTAAGCTGGTTAACCACCAATCTGGCAAACTCTTCCTTCTTGTTGAGAGGTAAAAAAGACAATTGCAGGTCATTGTCACCGATTCCGTCTTCTCTTCAATTGAAATCAACCCCAAGTTGGCTAACAAAACCATCAAGTTACGTTGGTTCCTCGTTAAACTAATTCTTGTGTTTGAATGTGGGGGGAAAAAAATTCTCCACAAGAATCAGTGAGGACATGTGAAGTAGTTTGAGGCTAACTGGTGGTCATGCTTCCAGAATCTTGGCTCGTTGTATTCATTTGTGGTGTTGGCATGTTGGATGCTATTGTTCAAATTCTGGCTCTGCAAGCAGCACAATCCTTACTAGGTCCTTCGTTCAGACTGAGGCACCCTGAAATGTCTGTCAGCAGTGAGTGCGTGTGAGATTTCTGCCGATGTACGTGACCGAGAGACAAGATCTGTCAGCTCCTGACACACACAGAGAGAGAAAGAGACATCACCTTCTCTCGTCTCCTTTGGCTACTAATCACCAGAGCAGCCACCCAGCTTCTCCTGTGGCCCATGCTCAACTTGGAGCTTCTGCTTCTGAGCTTGTCGTGAACATATGTGCTGAACTTCCACATTGAGCTTCCTTGTCCCTGGCCTTGTCCTTAACCTCCTCGCTGAGCTCAGATTGGCTGTGGCCTTATTCTGAAATTCCATCCTGAGCTTTAGCTTTGCGATGATGCTCGCTCTGCTGGGGCCTTGGCCTAAACCTCCGCAGTGAGCTTCAGCTCTGCTATATGTAATCATGAAGAGTTTGAATAGATTATGGAGACATCCATGTGAATAAGCTTTTCATTTGTTCTTTGCTTCTTCAGCATCACTGATTTTGAGCTATATGGGGCGAGTAAAAATGCATGTCTGCACTGCCTGGAAAAGAGATGGCATTATCTATAGAACTCAAAAAGTAAACAAAGGAAATAATGGAAAAATTATGAACGCAGAGTGAATCTGCATCTCAACCTCAGGTGATCCACGCGTAATAAATTGGATTAAAAGCGTAATCTGTCCAAAGGGAGATGAATTAACTCTCTTGAAGAGTGAAAGAAAGGAACGGGACGTTGGGTATCTTCACAGTCACATCAATGCGCAACTAAGAAAGACAGGAACAAAGCAACAGCAAAGAATCCACTCGGTTGACGAAACTACACAACCGCCTCTCATCCGTTTCACTCGATGGGAACATCCACAGGCACAAAGCAGGCAGAAGGCCCTTTGATGTTCCGTTCTGTCATCCTCTCGCTCGTTCCCAGGCCGGCTCAATGGGCTCTCCGGCATGAACTAGTGACTGCAGTGGGATTTTGCCAGGGCTGCACATCCCTAGGATGAAAGGAGAAGGGCAGGGGGCGAACGTGGTGTTTGATGCAGCCAGATGCCCCTTCACCCTTCCATTTCACACCCTCAGGATTAATTGACACAACTGCAGGGCCTGACCAGGGGACCAAGGGAGCTTGCTCGATTCACAACAGAAAGCCTTCTTAGAAGTCCCTCCAATAGTGTCCCTCTGATTCCACTTTTACCATCCAAGCATTCTCAACCGAACCTTGGAGGGTTCACAGTAGCTTCGGTCAGATCTTAAGGCATGTTTCCCCTGTGCAATCAAAAGAAGAAAAGGAGTTGGCCAACAAAACTTGAGGTATAACTTCTTCTGGTTCGGTGACGATGAGTTCAGAAAGACAAGGTGCTTGGATATCAGTGTCTGGTTTGGTCAACATGCTCAAATTCTTGACGATACACCTCCATAACAGAGTTTTTCCCAAAATACCATGAGGTCCCATGGGTCCTGGTCCTGAAATAGAGTTTTTGGCACTTGACAAATGGAAAAAAAAAAATCAATGTCTTGGTGCCCAAAGGTGTGATACAATGGATAAAGGCCTACAAGTCCTTAGTTCACCACAAAGAAGATAGTTGGAAGGAAGCCCTGTCCTAAAGAAGTTCCTCAACAGTAATAATCATCAGGTGTCCGTCAGATTCCGCTGTTATGATCCAGAGACTGAAGACAGCCCCGAAGCTTTGGACATTCAAAACAAGAACTTGTCTAAATTTATGCCAACTGAACTGGGGAAGTTCTGGTTGATTTTCTACCAACTTGAGAAATTCTGGGACTTTAAGCAAAACAGTTGGTTGGAGATCATATTGTTGCCTGGTTTAATCAGGTTCTTGGCCATGCAGCGCAAACTGGCTGCAAAACTTTTACCCAAATACCATAAACATTGGGAGCAACAAGACTCAAATGGGAACCTTTGAGCCATGGTTTAAGTTTTCTGGTGCTTCAGGGAGGGGGCAAAGGTCCAAATGTTTCTTAAGATGTCAATCTCATAGGATCTGTCAGATTTGAACCCTTCCTTCTCATACACTTGACAACGTGGAAGCATCTGAAATCTCTCATGAAACCGATCCAATGTGGGTTCCATGGGCTTCAACGAAGTAAACCCAAATTTGGATTTTGCCTGCTTTTGATCAGGAGTCTAACGTGGAGATGGCTTGAGGCTCATATCTGGGTTACTGGGAGAGGAGAGGAAAGAGGATGCGAGAAAAGACTCACAGCTTCCGGAGTTTCTTCAGGCCTGTAAAGGCACCGCTGGTGTCCTCGATTGTTCCAGAAATGTCATTGTGGTCAAGCTCCCTATAGACAGAGAGAGAAAGAAAGAGAGTGTGAAGTGAGATGGAGTAAAGTAGTCTTGGCCCTGTCTCAATACTCTTGGCAGGCATATGGTTGAGAGTCACAGGTTGCACACACACACTCCCAGACACACACCTGGTCTGAAGAGCTCTCTCCCGCCCTCCTCGTCTCTTTACCCCCACCCTCCAGCTCTTTCAGTCTGTTTTGCTCTCGCGCTCTCGCTCTCTCACTGCCAGCCAAACGCATTCTTTCCCTTTGTGAAGCATGAGGCTGTGGAAAACAGCCATGCACAGGCTAACGCATGCATAATGTATGACAGCTGAATGCTACTGACACACACACACACACAAACACCCAGGCCCCAGAATCTTTCAGCACCATGAAGCCGTTGGCAGGTTCACAGCAGACAGAGTGGGCAAGCCGTGACCGCACCAGCGTCGGGCTACAAGTTCCCTCGGCTGGTTGTGACACCGCTCCAGCGATCACTGGCTATCGGAATGCACTTGCCTGACTTCTCGTTCAGACTTCACCTGTAAGTATTTTTTTTTTTTTTAAGAAGTGGAACAAATGCAGGCGAAAAAAAATATTCCCTTTGAGACGTGCTTTGTCGATATGCACCACTCAAAGACCCTCTTTCAAACCCATTCCTCCAAACTTCCATTGCATCTTGACAGCTCCCCCATTCACACCACTTTGGCTCTCTTTCTCGTTCTCTCTCTCTTTCACTCTGCCTTGGCTGCCAGTTTCCTTTTCTTTCTGGCTGGCTGGTCCTAAATGAGCGGCGGGTCGTTAATGGTGGTGCTCAGGGCCTCCGGTCCCCCCCTCAATCACCCGGCGTGTACCAATTAAAGCTCGCCCCGCTCTCTTTCAACGCCGCACACTAAAGCCGTGATTAGATTAGAACTGTCTTGTCGAACAATGCAGGGATAAAAAGAGAGAACGAAGACAAAAAGAAAGGGAGCACAACCAGGACGGCTGAGCGAGTGGAGGAGCAAAGCGCACATAACCCCACAGAAAACACTCAGCCGAGGCACAGAGAGGTAGAAAGATTAGCACATCAAACAGGAGGACAGGCTGCAGGATGAGCGAGCAATGAAGCGGGACGGACGGCGAGAATGGATAGAAGAAAAGGACGAGAAGAAAGGAGGGGCGGGGGTCAAACAGAGACCCTCTCATTCCCACACGAGGAGCCCCTTCCCCCATGGTTCAGCCATCAGAAGTAAAAAGGAGGGGGGGGCCTTAGGCCAAGGTCTGGCACCCAACTGAGAGAAAGCCTTCATGCAAAGGCATAATTCTTTAGGTGAGAGAGCGAGAGAGCGAAAGAAGGAGCAGGAACAAGAGCAAATGAGTTAGGAAGCAACACAAGAAACACAAGCACGTGTGTGTGTGTGTGTACACCCTCAATATTTTTTAACCAAGTTTTCTTTTAAGAAAAACAAAAAAGTGCTTGGCTCTCCTGAGATGCCTGGCACGGGGAGCCCATGCACCCAGGAAGCCCGGTGGGAACCGACAAGCCAACAAAGACGAAAGAACAGCGAAGAAAAGAGCTTTCACAAAAAGACACAAAACACAAATGGCAACTTTTCCCAACACGTCTCTGCAAAATAACAGCTTTCGAAGCCGTAGATGTCATTCTGGATTAAGTACCTTAAGCAAAGAAAACAGAAAGCATTAAAGGGGGCTACAAGACAGGCCGAGTTCAAGCTATGGTAACCCAGCATCAGGAGTAATGCTTTCGAGCGATATTTGTTGACTGTTGGTGTAGGTTTGGACGAAATTGATGGCGAACCCCAAAGCCAATCAAGTACGAGTACGCTCTGCCCACCAAATCATCTGCAAATGCGGTATGAGGCGCGATTATTTTCACGAATTCCCTTTCGAACAGAGATATCTGCTTGTCTTGACTTGACTTGACATCCCTGTTGGTGTTCCACATGGTTCGGGTGTCTTTCCTACCAATTTTCCACACTCAAGATGATACGGATTTTCAACGGCCGTGATGAGTCCATCCATCTGTTATCCGTAACCGTCTATCCTGTTCTACAGGGTCGCAGGCAAGCTGGAGCCTATCCCAGCTGACTACGGGCGAAAGGCGGGGTACACCCT
>JANZLB010000019.1:35042416-35053974 GCA_026167865.1 Notarius quadriscutis
ACAGACTTCTACATGCTTTGCAAGTGTGAAAACCAGCAAAATCGGCAGCGTATCAAATACTTGTTCTCCCCACTGTATACATTATACACTGCATTATACAGCGTCTGCTGTATTTTAATTCCTGTATTTATCTGTTTCTCTGTCTGTCTGACTGACTGTCTGTTTGTCTGTCTCAGTCTGTTTATATTTCTGTCTGTTTCTCTGCTTGTCTACCTCTCTGTCTGTCAGTCTGTTTGTTTGTCTGTTTATCTCTGTCTGTTTATATCTCTGTCTGTCTGCCTGTTTATGTCTCTGTCTGACAGTCTTTGTCTGTTGGCCTGTTTATCTGTCTGTCTGTCTCTTCCTATCTCTCTGTTTGTCTGCCTGTCTGTCTTCCTGTTTATCTCTCTGTTTGATAGTCTGTTTATCTGTCTGCCTCTCTGTGTCTGTCTCTCTCTGCCTGTTTATATCTCTTTTTGTATGTCTGCCTGTTTATGTCTCTGTCTGTCTGTCTGTCTGTCTGTTGGCCTTGTTTATCTGTTTGGCTATCTGTCTATCTCTGTCTGTTTATCTCTGTCTGTCTCTTCCGATCTCTGTTTGTCTGCCTGTCTGTTTATCTCTCTGTTTGACAGTCTGTCTGTCTGTCTCACTCTCTGTTTGTCTGCCTGTTTGTCTGTTTATCTGTCTGTCTCTCCCTGCCTGTTTATATCTCTGTCTGTCGATATGTCTGTCTGCCTGTCTATCTCTCTGTCTGTCTGTCTGTCTCTCTCAGCTTATCTCTGTCTGTCTGTCAGTCTGTTTTTCTGTCTGTCTGTCTCTCTGTATGTCAGTCTGTTTATATCTCTGTTTATTTCTCTGTCTGTTTGCCTCTTGATCTCTCATTCCGTCTGCCTGTTTCTGTTTGTCTATCTGTCTGTCTGTCTGTCTTTCTGCTTGTCTCTGTCTAGCTCACTGTTTGTGTATCTCTCTCTCTCTCTCTCTCTCTCTCTCTCTCTCTCTCTGTCTTTGTGTCTGGTCTGTCTCATTCTCTTGCTGTCTGCCTATCTGGGTGTTAGTCTCTGCTTAAGTCTGTCTGTCTGTCTGTCTGTCTTAAAGTGTCCATCAGGTCTGAGTGGAACTGGTTTGTAATCATCACTCAGTGACTAAATGAACCTGCTGTCTGTATTTAAAGGTGGAATGTGCAGGGTTCCTCTGCTGTCTGTGAGTAAACTCGGCTGCAGCTTTACAGTTTCCTCACTGTGACTGTTATGACGCAGTAACGTCTAATTATGTGGTAAAACCACTAATCCAAAACACTTAAGCACTAAAAAGATAATAATACTGTGGCTTTATTGTGGCTGTGGGTGAGGTGATGCCAAACAGTTTACGTCTCTGACAAATGCTTTGTACTCGTACATATCTAAACTATCCTTTTTGGAATCGGGTCCATTTTTAAACAGATTTAAGGCTTTAAAGGACATGAGATCCAGCACAATGAAGTTCGAGCTCGTTTATCTGATAATATAAGATTTTCTTTACATTATTATTTAAAAAAAAAAAACATTTCAAAATAAAAAAGACCATTTTCACTGTTCTTTCAGTAATCAGTGCCCAGAGAACACATGGGCCGTGTTTGGCTCGGTCAGGTCCGAATAACGAGGACTGTGTGAGCGTGCTTGTCACAACCTAATGAAAGCAACATATGATTGATTCTCTCTCTCTCTCTCTCTCTCTCTCTCTCTCTCTCTCTCTCATTCCTTGTGTGTTTATGTGCTTGAATGTTTCCAGTCCTGTTCACGTACCACTGGAAAGAGATGAAAGGGACTCCAGCATGCAGTGGGACTAAAGGTGCAAAGCGTAAAGACATTAGATGCACCACAGAGAGAGCTTCAGCCCTTGGCCACACGTTTCTTCCAGCTTTTGGGGAGAATGGATTGTGCATATGTGTTTGTGATGTTCACCGTGCCAGATTCTTTAAAGATAACGAGCCCATCTGTTCGAGTTATTCATCACCAGTAAATCAGTGGAGGCGTGAAATCTGGTGGGCTCACGGAGCTTACGCTGGATGGCCGGCAGAGTGGAAATCTGTTTCGTCTCATAAGAAACAGAGCTGCTGCTAAAGAGCATGATACATCTGATCCTTACACCACATTCATCCACGCATTTTTCAGATCACATGTATTCCTTGTGCACACTAGAGTTGTGTGTGGGACTTAAAAAAAAATAATAAATCCACTCCCGGCCACTGCTGAAGGAATTCTAATCAATCCCTATTGTTCCTGAAAACATTCTCACCAATCCCGCCCATTCCTTATGGAATTTGGTCCAATCTCATATGCTCCTAAAGGAATTCTGACCAATCCCGCCCAATTCCAAAGTCAGTCTGACCAATCCTGCCCACTTCCTGGAGATATTTTACCAATGCTGCTCATTCCCAGTGGAATTCTGGCCAATCCCACCTGCTCCTCAAGGAATTGTGAGCATTCCTGCTTGCTCCTAAAGGAATCCTGACCAATCCTGCTATTTTGTGAAGGAATTCTGACCAATCCCACCCTATCTTTAAGATAATCTGACAGTCCTGCCCATTACAAAGAAATCCTGTCCAATCTCGTTTGCTCCTGAAAGAATTCTGACCAATCTCGCCCACTCCCAAAGTCATTCTCACCAATCCCACCCAATGTCTAAAATAATCTGAACAATCCTACCCACTCCTAAAGGAATTCTGACCAATTCCATCAGCTCCTAAAGGAAATCTGACCAATTTTGTCTGCTCCCAAAGGAATTTTCCCCAATTCCAAACAGTCCTGAAGGAATTTTCAAAAATTACTTTACAGGCAGTCAGTAGACACTGTTATCCAGAGTGACACTCAACAAGTTTGATCTAATCTGCATGTCTTTGAAGTGGGAGGAAACCCATACAGACACAGGGAGAACATGCAAACTCCACACAGAAAGGCCCCCGTTGGCCATGAGGTTCAAACCCAGAACCTTCTTGCTGTGATGCAACAGTGCTAACCACTGCACCACCGTGCTGCCTGAAAGAATTCTGACAAACATATCCACTCCCAAAGTTATTCAGACCAATCCTGCATGCTCCCACGGAAGTCTGATGTCCAAAGCAAATCTGATCCTCCATGTTCAATCCCACATGCTCTTGAAGGAAATCTGACTCATCCTGTATGCTCCTGACAAAATTCTGACCAATACTACCCACTCCTGAACGAATTCTGACCAGTCCCGCTTGCCCCAAAGGAATTCCGAGCAATGCTGCCAATTCCCGTAGGTATTATTTTTGTTCATACTTGCCTGCCCCACCTTTGCATAAATTCAGGAAAGACTAAATTTTAACTATGATTACAACTTTAACCTCTGAACTTCTGCTACACAAACATAGTGGTAGTTGATTTGTTTTGTACATTCTCACTTGTTAAAAATGAGGCATGATGGGACAAGATGGAGAAAGTACACCCAGCACTGTGGTCTATCAATGACTACATTGTGAGAAACTGGAAAAGATAAAGGATTTAAACATGTATCTACAGTGTGTTCATATGAGTGGCATTCCTGCAGACCTCAAAACTGAGTGATCAGTGACTCAGGCCACTCAGTCGTGGAAATCTAGGTCAACAGAATGATTCGAGTAGGGTTTTTTTTCCCCATACAAAACCCTATGCAGGTGTCCAAACAAGCAGACAGAGATTCTTTATTGTGTGGCATGCACTAACATTTACATTTCTCCCCATTGTTTGTTTAAAAAAGCGAATGAATCTCACTCACTTCTGCCAAGTTCTATCATTTTCCCCTTCCTATCATGTTGAAAGAAGGCTTCCTTCACCCTGGCTGCGCTGCTGAAGAACCTCTCTGGCTGTCGGTTATGCTTCCTCATTGCCCAATGTCTGTCAGAAGGCATGCATCATCAAGTCAGCATTGTGAAGACCTTGTTTCCATTTGTTTTGGAAGAAAAATGTATCTGTGTATGTCAGCACACGAAGCTGGCTACGGGCAACAGGTTCCACTTCCTTTCAAGCCCCAATAAAGGACCAATAAAAGTTCAGTTTTCCCTGAGACAGCTATAGAATATGTGCTAAGAGAAGCAGTGGCCCAGAACTGTTTGTTCAGCTCAGAGCAAGGAATGCTGGGAGCAGCCGAGTCGTGAAAGGTGGCTTGTATGCAGCGTGGCACTCGAGGTGCGACTGCTTTTGTTTGGCAGCATTCTTTGTTCAAAGTTTTTTTTAGGCTGGATGGACCTGTGCCAAAGACTCACTCTCTTGCTCTCTCTCTCTCTCCTGCACAATAAATACCCCTGCTCTGTTGGCAAGACTGTTTTCCATACTGTATTTGTAGCAACGGATCACAGGACGGCAATAAAGACAAGGTGATAATAATAAAACACCAATGAAATGTTGCTCCTGAAGCCTGTCTTGGAAATGATGAGACATTATGAAGGAAATAAATAGGTTGCACCAATTCTCTTGGGCCATAAGCAATTTTAAAAGTGGGTTTTGCAGTACGGTTGCTATGTTTCCAAGAACCCTCAGAGTGATTAGTCAGTCGTGAACAGCAAAATTGCATCAGGCAAAATTGTAGAGAGATTAATTTCATGCCTCCTCAGCTACTCTCAGTGAACACAAACAGTATGGGTCAATTTGAAAGCAACCAGTTTCCCTTTTCAACGACACATATTGCATATAGAGTGCAGTTTGAAAAATATTGCTCTTGCTTAGGCACAATCACTAAAAACCATGTAAGTCATGGTCGTAATGTTGTTCTTGTTGTCAGTGATAGAATCTGTATAAATGAAACATACGGATGGGACCTACTACCCAGGTAGCCAACTGATGTTGGTAGAAGATTGGCCCAACGTCAGCCATTTACTTGAGCCAATATTTTGTGCCAGCCTTGACCCATTTTTTTTTTTTTGTCCATTGAATCAATGTTGGGCCACCAAATTCAAAAGACTTTCAGGAAATCGACCATGCCAACATTGGCCAAAAATTGTCAGAGTTGTTCTAAAAAAGTGTTCCTTTGCCAGAAATAGCCCAACATTGGTTGGGTTGACATGAAAAGTATTCCTTTGTTAGAAATGGGCAAAAATTGGGAGCATTTTATGAAAAGTGTTCCAAAGCCAGTGTATGCCCCAAATTGGTAGACTATGAAAAGTGTCCCTTTGCCAATATTTGGCCAAACACTGGGCCAAAGTGTAAGGGGTGTCATGAAAACCGTTTGTTTACCAACGTTGGCCAAAAATTGGCAGAGTTGTTATAAAAGGTGTTCCTTTGCCAACATTGGCCAAACATTGGGCCAAAGTGTTAGGGGTGTCATGCAAACTGTTTGTTTGCCACCATCAGCCAAAAATTGGTCGGATTATCATGAAAATTGTTCCTTTGCCAATGTTGGCCCGACACTGGCCAAAAATTGGCAGAGTTGTTATAAAGAAGTGTTCCTTTGCCAACGATGGCCCGATATTGGTAGGGTTAACATGAAAAGTGTTCCTTTGCTAGAAATGGGCAAAAATTGCTAACATTGTTATGAAAAGTGTTCCAAAGCCAGTGTACTTGATAGAGTATGTAGAAAAAGTGTTCCTTTACCGACATTGGCCAAACATTGTGCCAAAGTGTAAGGGGTGTCATGAAAACTGGTTGTTTGCCAACAGTGGCCAAAAATTGGCAGAGTTGTTATAAAAAGTGTTCCTTTGCCAACGTTGGCCCAACATTGATAGGGTTGATATAAAAAGTTTTCCTTTGCTAGAAGTGGCCAAAAATGGGTCGCGTTGCTATGAAAAGTGTTCCAAAGCCAGTGTACTTGGTAGAGTATGTATAAAAAGTTTTCCTTTGCCAATATGTGGCCCAACATTGGTAGGGTTCTGATGAAAAATGTTCCTTTGACAACATTTTCCCAACACTGGCAATTCATTGTGTAGGGAGTACCACCCAAAATAAGTCTGGCCTCCTCTTTTCTGCCAAGGAATTATCAATCCCCTTCTTTTTCACTGCTCTTCTTTTCAAATACATTTCAAGTACTTTTCAAATTCTCTGCATGGACAAACGATGTAGAGACATTTTCCTGTCAAAAGTAATTAACTCTTTAATTAACAGTATGAATTTTATGGCTTGCAAATCCTAAATCAGACTCGTAAACATGCAACTGTGATTGTGGCATAAGTTCCACAAGCAGAGTCGAGGTGGGGTCAAATAGAAGGCTCCAAAAACTTTCTTAACACTGTATTCTGGAATAACATTGATGGCAGAAAGCAGAAGTTATAATCTGTGGGCATTTTCACTGTGCAAAGTTTGTCGATTCTATGTTCATGTGAGAGTGTGAAGAGGTTTAACATTTTAGACAGAATAAGAAAAAGCAGGAGAAGATGAAGAAGAACAGAATGGTGGCTTTTGTTACGTTCCTTGGTTAATGAGGTGAGAACACTGTTGTGAGACAATTAGGATATTTGGACACGAAATGGCAAGCCGCAGTTTTCAAGAACAGGAACATTTCCCTCATATGTGCTGATGAGTTAAGAAGAAAAGACTTGCTTTAAACATAGCATTGTGTGCCAGCTGATCTTCAGTGGCTTTAATTATTATATCACAAGTTGTACACAAGATTTCAATAAACATTCAGATTTCTGAAGAGATAGATGGATCTCCGAACCACATTTGAACACAGCATTTGTCAGACAACATAATTCTAGCTTTGTAAAAGTGACGAGGTACAGCAGGTCTCAGGTCAGGCCCGATGAAACAGGAAGCAGAGCAGAGCCATGCTGTGTTTCTCAGAGGCGGGCTGTTACAAGGTGAACGAGGTCAAGGCATCACAGGACACCCTGTTAAACTCATTCCACTGAGGGAAACAGAACCTGTTACACACTCGGAGATATGAAATAATAAAAATTATTGATTTAGTAGTACCACACCTGCATTATACAAATCACTCCTACTAAAGCTACGCATATTTCAGTTGTAAAACGAAATGTTTGTTCGCACACGAGGAGCAGTGAATGCTTTCCTACCGCTGTTTGGAGCAGGCCAGCAAAAATTCCAGCTACAAAGCCTGCCGTCTTCTTTGAACCACGCAAATAATGGACATTCATAGCGGGTTCATTACACCATGCTAATTTCTATTATGAACGATTAAACACAGCTCCCTCTTCCCTGCTGGATCTCAGCCATGTGTTTGAGAGGAACACACCGCAGGGTTCAGGGGGGATTGAAGCCCCCCTCTGCTCACTAAAGGACTATTCAGGAGAGAGAGAGAGAGAGAGAGAGAGTGGACAAGAATGTCATTTTTTTCCTTTTCTTATTTCCCCCTCTTCTCCATTGTGAAGTTTGATTAATTGGCTCTTCTTTTCTCTTCCTTGAGCTTACCTTTTCTATGTTCGTCTCTTTTTCTCTGTCTATTTCAATCTATCTTGTCTTCACTTCTTCTCTATTTCTCATCTCTTGTCTACTCTTTTGCATCTTCTTCTCTTGCTTTAGCAATTGTCTTCTTTTCTTCTCTCTTTCCACTCTCCTCTTCTTCTCTTGTCTTCTGTTCTCGTTCTTCTTTTTCTCCTTCTGCTCTTATTTTACTTTACTTCTCTTTTCAAGGTTTCTTCTTGTCATCTGTTCTCTGGCTTATGCAAAAAAGTAAGAACAGCCACGACCTCATGGTTAGAGAAGCAGCTTTGGGACCAAAAGGTCACTGGTTTGATTCCCTGGACCAGCAGGAATGGCTGAAGCACCCTTGGGCAAGGCACCTAACTCCCAGCTGCTCCCCAGGCTGCTTTGGGTGTGTTGTACGTCACTTTGGATAAGAGTGGCTACTAAATGCCATTAATATCATGTAATGTTAGCTTGTCATTGTCGAATGTATGCAGAAATCAATTGAAACAAATATTGTTTTAGGGCATTGGGGGAAGCCATGGCCTAAAGGTTGCTGGTTTGATTCCCTGGACCAGCAGGAATGGCTGAAGTGCCCTTGAGTAAGGCACCTAACCCTCGGTGGCTGCCCACTACTGGGTTTTGTTGTACGTGGCTCAGGATAAGAGTGTCTGGTAAATGCCTGAAATGTAATGTTTTCACGTGTATCATGTGACATTTGCAGATTATTCCAGTATTATTCACACATTTAGTTTATCCTTCACATCTTGCAGTTTCCAGATGCATGCACTATGCATGTAAAGTGTTGAAGCTGAAACTTGTCGAACTTTCTTCGAGGTCGAAGAACAGGTGTTAAAAGAACTCCCTTTTCTTTACTTCATTTCTAAACAGTAGAGGTTTTACTTCATGATTGCAGCTGGGCCCCTGCCTCCAGGCCCCTGCTGTGGATAATGGGATAATGGCTGCCACCTTGCTCACACTTGTGATGGTGGACAGTGAGGTGAGAGTGTATGTATATGTGTGTATATGTATGCACGTGTGTGTGTGAATGGGTTGTCGGAGTGTGGGAACTGGATGTTAAACTTTATATCCATTTTTATAGGTTGTTCTCAAATGGTAATGTCATTTGTGAAAAGTTATGACATCCTCAGATGTCCTGTTTCAACAATAGTATTTAAAACTGAGGATAAGATGAGATTTGTAAAATAATAATAAAAAAAAACATAAACTGTGCCCAAGGGGGAAAAAAAAAACCCTCTCTAGCTTAAGAAAGACCTCCACACAATGACTGTAGTTGCTAATTAGCGCTTTGAGATAATGAGCAGCTTTTTTTCTTCTGTCAGTCCAGGAATTCGTGGTGATGCATCTCAATTCAGGCTGAACTTCTCTTCCAGTTCTTTGAAACTTCAATTGAGCGCCAACAAAAGTTCAGACCCCCTCTCAGCAAACCCATTCAAATTTTCTCCAGCCGTCCTCTCAGCTCCTGCGTGTAGCTCCGGAGCCCAGCTGGGAGCTTTTGACACAGGCCAGGGGCCCTCCCGTGTGCACTGAATGATGAGGGAACTGAGCAAAGATTTCCCAGAAACCCTTCCTTCTAAAGCCTGATTGCATTCTGAAAGACCCATTATCCCCAACCTCATAATTAACCGTTCAGTTCACACAGCACCTGCTTGAATGGCTTCAATAGCAGCCACTGCTTTGGTTTCAGAACAAAACAATTTGTACTGATAGCTGAATGGTTTTGTTTGGTTATCACTGGACGTAGGGTGCTCCATGCCGCTAATTAGGACCTGGGACATTTTCATGCTTTTCATTAAGCATTGGAATTCTCCCGAGAGGAATGAAGACCAGGGAAAATAACTCATCTTGTGTTTCACTGAAGAGTAGCCGGACTATACATTTGCCAACAACTAATAAAAAAGTTGCTAAGAAGTGGTATTCTTCTTGGATCTTCATGAGATGCTGCAATGGCTATTCTTTCAGTGAACATAAATTAAAAAACATGACTCAGAGTGGAATTTTAAAGGTACATCATTTAGAAAAATGGCCATCTGTTGTGAAAAAGCCCTTAAAAAGAGATGCACTCCTTTGCTGTGCTGCCCCACTTCCTGACAGACTCATTCTGTTCTGACTCACTCTGAGCTGCCTCACTTTTCTAGAGGCGCTACCTCACTTTGCATCTTCCAGAAGAGCTGCGTCTGACTCATTTTCATGAGCTTGTATAGAAGTTCCATCAGGGCCATGTTGCTTTCTGAAGACTTTCCACTGTCTTGATTATTTCAGCTTCTTCACCCTTTTCCTACTGGAGGCGCTGTCTCGAGTCATTCTTCCAATAAAAGAGCTGCCTCACTCCTTTTATTACAGAGAAGCTACCTTGCTCATACCTCCTTTCCACCAAAGCAAAGCAGGTGCTAGTTCTGGGCTGGTGCTACCGCTGGTTTGGAGCTGGTTCAACTTAAGAACATTCTCAGAACCGGTCTGCTTTTCCACGGGCTTGAGAGCCATCATCGAGACACATCATTATGCCACTGTTTATGTCTCTGCTTATCCAGCTGCTAACCCTGCTGCTAATTCTGCTATAGACCGCCCCGCTAGCATCATTAGCCTGCCCCACTAGTGCCAAGTATAACAACAACAACAACAACAACAACAACAACGATGGACTACAAAGTCTCTTTTTCTTTGGATAATTCAGACGAGACTCTACACTCGCTTGATGGTTCCAAAATTTTAGTCGGTCTTGTTGGTCATGATAATCCTGCCCCTAATCCTTAAAGTTCTGGACCAGCAGAGTGCTGGTGCCACTCTAGAACCAGTTTTCCTCGCCTAGTTCACTTACTGGCAAAATACAAAGAACTGGTTTGAGATTAGGCACCGGCTTCCAGTCAGCCCTGGAACTGCTTTGGTGGAAAAGGGGTATCTGTGTCTTCCAAAGGAACTTCATCGTTGTGGATACCAGATTACCCGTGTCCATCTGTTCTTCCCAAAGATCTAGCATTTTCTTCCATTTTATGAACAATCTGTTCTTTCTCGAGGAGCTGACTCAGTTAGTTCCTTCCAGCTGAGCTGGCTTACTGTGTTTCTTTCCACAAGAAAGATCTACTTCTTTCTTTGTTTTTTCAAAGATCTGCCTCTGCTGGTTCCTTCTAAAGGAGCGTTTCAGTTGTTTCGTTCCAGACAGAATGCTTTACTGTGTTTCTTCCCAAAGATCTGCCACTTTCCTGTATTTTAGGAGCAATCTGCTTCAGTTTGTTCCTTCTAGAGGAGCTGTCTTAGTTAAGCCCATCCAGATAATATGCCTTACCATGTTTCTTCCCAAATATCTGCTTCGTTCTCGTGGGTTTTTTTTGTTTGTTTTTTAAAATGATCTGCCTCTGTTGGTTCCTTCTCAAGCAGCTGCCTCAGTTGGCTCCTCAGAGAAGGTGCTAACTCAATATGTTCCTTCCAGATGTTCTGCCTTACTTTGTTTCTTCCCACAGATCTGCCTCTTTCTTTTGGATGATGTGCATTAGTTGTTTGCTCCAGGTGAGCTGCTTTTGTCATTTTTTAAATGATCTGCCTTCATTGGTTCCTTCCAGAGAAGCTTTCTTGCTCTATTCTATCCACTGAAACTATCTTGGTCATTCTTTCCAGAGGAGCTACACCTCCCCCCCTTTTTTTCTTGCACAAAGGCCATTTGGGTCTGTTCCCTTGAGAGAAGCTTCTTAAATATGTTTTTTTAAGAAAATGCATTTTCAAGAGGAATTGCTTCCAAATCTGTTTTTCGCCTTCACCTCAATAGATTTTCTAGCCTCAAAATACAGAGGTGAAAGTTGTTTATCTAGTTGACAGCTTGTTGACATGCAAATTGTCATTTCGTTGAATGTATTTCAAGTGCATCCAATAAATTAAAGCATCTTGATATATTACAGATCTGTCTGAAAGATCAGGCAAGCAAACGAGTACCTTTGGACAATTTTGAATCATGTTTTTCTGTTTTGTCTCTTAGAAATGTATTTATGGTGGCTATAAAATGAAAAGTAGACTGCTTTCTAACTGCATCCTGCATCACCTGATATATATATATATATATATATATATATATTCCGAAAAAGTTGGGACAAAGTACAAATTGTAAATAAAAACGAAATGCAATAATTTACAAATATCAGAAACTGATATTGTATTCACATAGACAACATATCAAATGTCGAAAGTGAGACATTTTGAAATTTCATGCCAAATATTGGCTCATTTGAAATTTCA
>JANZLB010000019.1:35115852-35131890 GCA_026167865.1 Notarius quadriscutis
TGTTAATTGAAAAGCATTCCAGGTGACTACCTCATGAAGCTGGTTAAGATAATGCCAATAGTGTGCAAAGCGTCAAGGTAAACGCTGGCTACGCTGAAGACTCTAAAATATGAAATGTATATTGTTTTGGGTCCCCCCCCCATAATTCTGTTATTTCATACTTTTGATGTCTTCAGTATTGTTCTACAATGTCGGGGGGAAAAAAGTCAAACTACAGAAAAACCTATGAATGAGTAGGGGTGTCCAAACTTTTTTGACTTGTACTGTAAGCAATTGACACATTGATGGTTTATTGATTTCTTTTCTGCACAGTTGCCAGGGGTCTGCAGTTTAAACAACCACTTGGGCCAAGTCACAACAGTCGACTCGTGATCTTTGATGAGAATAAAGAGCACCCTGAGGCTCAGGAACTCGAATCAGAAAGTTGGGCAGCCCCTCCAGTTGCTAAGGCCAAGGAGAATGAACAGAATCCTGATAAATGGACCAATGCTAAGGTACGAGGCACGGGTTTGTTTTTATTTTAATCATGTAAAAAATCGACCAGTTCCTTTTACGTTAAGTTTCTGACCAATTCGCTCGCCATATATACAACTGTGTGTGGGATGGTTTTTTTTTGGGGGGGGGGGGGTTCCTAGTATTATCTTGGGTTTCCTCTGGGTACTCCAGTTTCCCTGAAAGTTCAAAGACATGTGGTTAGGGTAACATGGGGCAGCCTTGGGCTGAAGTTCCCTTGAGCAAGGCACCTAACCCCCAACTGCTCCCCGGGTGCTGTAGCATAGCTGCCCACTGCTCTGGATATATGCGTGTGTGTGTGTGTGCTCATTGCTCACTTGTGTGTGTTCACTGCTTCAGATGGGTTAAATGCAGAGGATGAATTTCACTGTGCTTGAGTGTACATGTGGCAAATTAAGGCTTCTTCTTCTTCTACAACCTCATTGAGGCTATTTTTCTGAAAACCGTTGTGTTCTCGATTCCCGCACTCTGCTTCCTCTCCAAACTAATGACACGCCCATTGATGTCATCAGGGTTCACGCTGGAAAAACCAGTGATATTTTGATTCCAGCTAGGAAACAAATTTTTAGGTTCCGAACCAATGTATTTTTGGACGAAATGCTCAGAACGATTCACAATTTGGTGCACGAATCAGAACAGAACCCTTTCTCTGTTGGTGGCAAAAGGAATTTGGTGGAAGCTAGAATCCGGGAAACAAGGGAACTCCATGATCTGAAACATGACTTTGAACTGCAGTGGAAGTGCTTGCAGATTTCACAAAGCCATTAACCAATCAGAAAGGAATGCATACACGAGCTAATGAGACAGAACAGGACGAATCATGAGGGACAGGTGTTCATAATAATCATGGGAGCAGATCTGGAGCAAAGAGAAATCAAGAAGTGGTGTGTTTCTCATCCTGTTTTCGAAGTTTTTGAGAATATTTCAGGTGTGTGTATATTCATGACTCCATGATCTCTGTGGATCCAGATTTCTAATCATCTGTAATTCCATCTTGGTTCTATTTCCATTCCAAATCGTTTCAGAGTTGATTAACTTTTTTTTGTGAGAACTTGATTTCAGAAGTACAGGAAGGATGTGCCGAAAGCACTGTTCAAACCGTGAACCGAATAGCCGAGCACGGCAGAGCTGGAATGGACGCGAGCCGAGACTTTTTATCTCCCGCTTCCATGTTGCAGAGTGATCCGTGATGTTGAATGAAAGCCCTTTTTTAAATACATTCTCTCTGCGCTATGATAAAATAGATGAGCGTACACAGTCTGGCTCTTACTTTTCGTCAGCAGTTTTTTCCAGGAACTGCAACAGAACTGGAGCCAAACTGTTTCAAGGAAGTTCAAAAGCACGATCTGCTTTATAAAAAGCGTGATTAAATGTGAGTGCACAGACTGGGAAAAGTGCAAAAACTATCATGCAAATTAATTCAAGAAACTGGACACTGGTGAAAATCTCACTGAACATGTCACATGCAAGTGTTATTGCATCATAAAATACAAGAGCCAATCAGGATCGAGGATGCAAATATGGGCTGTATACAGTAAATGTTTTAGATATGACACTGATTAATTGGGGAAGGTGTGTGTGTGTGTGTTAGAATTTGTATGATTTTTCTTGCTGAATAATTTATATTTATTTAAATTTTTTTTTTGCACAAAGAGTGTCAAGCTTGTGCAGGAGAAACGAGCATATAAATTGAATCAGGATATGAAAATGTCACTGTGTGTGTGTGTGTGTAGAGCATCAGCAGCTGGCCATCTCCTCTCACACACCAGGTGCAACATGCAGAGCCGTGTCAGCACATAACGCAGCAATATGATACTCTCTCTCTCTCTCTCTCTCTCTCTCTCACACACACACACACACACACACATGCACAAATGTGCATGGAATGAGTTTTCTATTCCATGCACATTTATACTCACTCTATTATATGTATATTTCCACTAAATGTGTGGGCAATACTTTCACTTTGTCTGTTTCCAAACACACACACACACACACACACACACTGATTCACACAAGTGGTTTGGGCAATAAATTGCATTTGGTCTCCATCTGTCTAAGATGGATGAGGATGAACACTGTCTGCTCTTCATATCAACACTGCTTGGACGGCACACACACACACACTGTTCTGTAACTACACACTGCATTTCATTTTCCAATTCCACGAACTTCCTGTTATTATTTGTCTATTTATTTTGAATACTTTTGGAGATCTGAATGTCCAGTTGAAGGACACGTTGCATTCGGAGGCTTCCACACTTCATCCCTCCTCCTGGGTCTTCAGCAAAATGTCGTTAAAGGTGAAAGTCCTGAAATCATTCGAGTAAAATGATAACAGTGCTGATTTAATTCCTTAAAACTGACTGACCAACACTTCAAAAAGCTGCTGTGTTAAAATGCTAAAGTAGCCTATTTTCACTTCATACACACGTATAAAACGTAAACCTAGCACATGTATTTACACGCTCACGTCTCCAACTCCTTCAGAGCCAGTAAACAAATCTGGTGTCAATATTTCATCAAAATTTAAATCGGTCTCATGCAAACAGTCGTATCTTTCTCTGATCTCATTCCATTTCAGCTTGTAAAGTTCCTCCGAGTCAACCATTTCATCGTCGACTTCACCACTGCACTGAGCACTTTGTTGGACTGAACCTGATCAGTAAAGAAATAAAAAAAAAAAGCAAGCAAAGAACTAATTAAATATAAAAAACATTGTAAAAGAAATTAAATAAGGAAATAAATAAATAAGAAAATAAATACATGAATAAATTATAAATACTATATCACTAAGCAAGCAGACGTGTGCACTGTAACTCAGTAAATAAATTGTCGATGTAAAGAAGCAAACAAATGAATAAAGTCAATAATTTTTAATTGAAAGAAGTAAATACAAGAAGTATAGTCAGAAAACAAGCATACCAACAAACAAATGAGTAAATAATTAAATATGCAAGCAAGCAAACACATCAAGTCACTAGTTCAGGAATGAATGAAGTAAATCAGTGTGTAAGAAATGACATCAGACAGTCAGTTCAGGGAGAAAAGCAAGCAAGGCAGTCAGTCAGTGAACACACCAGTTCGTTCAATGAGTAAGTTAGTAGGGTGTGGTTTTCTAATCAAGTTGACTCGAACAGGAAACACCACTTTGGAATGAATTCTGATTGTGTAATGAAAGTTCGCCCCCTTCTGGCCATAAAGCGCACAACATCAACCTGCACTGTGACTGTCAGCTTCACCTCCCCAACTTTTTATTTATTTAATTATCACAGGAAGGAGTTTCATTTTTCTACTGATCAGTCTGCCAACGCACAACTCCCACAAAATCAAACATACAATTTAAATACAAAACTCAAACACACTTCTTCTGCACAGTTCAACACACAACTCAAACACACAGCTACTATACAGTTCAACATACAAACACACAGCTCAAACACACAGTTCCTATACAGCTCAACACACAACTCAAACGCACTTCTGCACAGTTCAACACACAACTCAAACACACAGCTACGATACAGTTCAACACACAAACACACAACTCAAACACACAGTTCCTATACAGCTCCACACACAACTCAAACACACTTCTTCTGCACAGTTCAACACACAACTCAAACACACAGATACTATACAGTTCAACACACAAACACACAACTCAAACACATAGTTCCTATACAGCTCCACACACAACTCAAACACACAACTCAAACACATAGTTCCTATACAGCTCCACACACAACTCAAAAACACAACTCAAACACACTTCTTCTGCACAGTTCAACACAAAACTCAAACACACAGCAACTATACAGTTCAACACACAAACACACAACTCAAACACATAGTTCCTATACAGCTCAACACACAACTCAAACACACAACTCAAACACACAGCTCTTCTATGACTGAAACACACTTCTTCTATACAGTTCAACACACAACTCAAACACACAACTCTTATACAGCTCAAACACACAACTCAAACACACAACTCTTACACAGCTCAAACACACAACTCTTATACAGCTCAAACACACAATTCAAACACACAGCTCCTACACAGTTCAACACACATACACACAACTCAAACACATAGTTCCTATACAGCTCAACACACAACTCAAACACACAACTCTTCTACAACTGAAACACACTCCTTTTATACAGTTCAACACACAACTCAAACACACAACTCTTATACAGCTCAAACACACAACTCAAACACACAACCCTTATCCAGCTCAAACACACAACTCTTATACAGCTCAAACACACAATTCAAACACACAGCTCCTGTGCAGTTCAACACACAAACAGACAACTTAAACACATAGTTCCTATACAGCTCAGCACACAACTCTTCTACAACTGAAACACACTTCTTCTATACAGTTCAACACACAACTCAAACACACAACTCTTATTCAGGTCAAACACACAACTCAAACACAAAGCTCCAATCCAATATATTTTAATGACTCACTGGTACTATTTGATATGTAGTTACATTTAATCATGTATTGAAATTTTTATCTAGGAATTTAATCAGTAAGTACTTGTTATTCATGCAAACACAACTCAAAACACACAACCCCCACAAACTCAAACACACAATTCCAAACCTACAACTCAAACACACAATTCCTAAACAGTTTGATACACAACTCACACGCAAAATCAAAACTCTCATACTCCTGTACACAAATCTCACACAACTCAGATAACTCCAATACAGTTCAACACACAACTCAAACACACAGCTACTATACAACTCAAACACACAGCTACTATACAACTCAAACACACAGCTACTATACAACTCAAACACACAGCTACTATACAGTTCAATACACAACTCAAACACACGACTCTTATACAACTCAAACACACAGCTACTATACAGTTCAACATTTAAAAAATGATTCTGTTCTATATGAAGCCGACGGGGGAAACAGTTGAGTTATGGCTGCTTTTTGGAGCTGAAGCAGGAAAGACATAAAATGTGAGTTGGAGTTCATCATTATGAGCTTTAAGGTATCAAACATATGATGGCTAAAATATTTTGCTGTTCAGCTTCATGGTATCAGCTTTGGTTTAGATTTTGTCCTCTGTAAGGATCATTTACCTCACAATTTTTATTGGGTTCATTCCTGACTCGAGCTTTTTATCTGCTGAGGCATGAAAGTGAGGTTTAGTGATCCGAGCTGCAGCAGCAGTGGAATTGGCATGCCGCCTTCCTCTTTACTTCCTCATACACACTCATACAACAGTCTGTTTCAAAGTGTATCTGTCAAGGCACTGTTCTATTGATTAAAATACAGCTTTTAAAGATATCACAGATTTAAAAAAAGTCTTTCACATTACAGTAGCTTTTATAATTAGCTCATCTTCATGCATTCTCTTGATGTACAAATTATCAGTGAAAAGTACCAATAAAATGTGATCAGTTCAAAACAAACTCATTTATTTACGTACTTACTGAATTACTTACTGACTTGCTTATTTTTAATGAATGGTCATTTCTAATGCCCACCTCTCCAGATCGAGATCAATACCATTTCTCGCTATCTTTAATCCATTAGTTTAAAAACTGTATTTAATTAATTTCATACATTTTAGTGCCTATTAACGCACACAATAAACTAGTATATCTCTACACTCTGTCCTGCTTTTCCTCAAGAAACGTCTTGCATTCTGATTTAAGAGCTGAAGTAATTAATATAATTTATGATTATTACATTATATTATTAACATGAACCATGATTATTGGTAGAGCTAATGTAGCACATGAATATATAAATTCACCTTAGACACTCTAATTCTATGAGAGCAAAAATAAAAATATGTAGCTGAGGGAAATGCTATGATTGAACACACCTTTTCGTCATTTGGTGTTGCTGTAACTTTGTTGTGCAGCAGGTGGCGTCAGTGTGCCGTGTCTGACCATTTAGCATCCACATGGCTGCAGGTCACACTGACTTTCATTTGTGTTCAGAGTGGACATATGTTCAGTCCGTAGTGTGTGTCAGGAAAATGTGTGCTGAAGCATTCTGTATTCAGCAATATCTCTGTGAAGGTTTGTCCTTGCCTTTGACCTCTGACTCTCTGACGACATTGTGTGGAGTTACACTGTTTGATCGCTGGGGAGGAAAGGTGTGGACTCGAGGCACATGGAGTCAGACTCATCATGTTTTTTGATGACGCTTCGCTGGACTCAAAAACAACAACAACAAACAAACAAAAAATATTCCCATGACTCATTGTATCTCATCTTTGACTTTCACACTGGTGACCAAAACGTGGACTTTGACTTTGGCCTTATGGCTTCAAAAGACTCATGAATCGGGGCAGTGATGTTACTCATGACTTCACATTTTCTTTCTTAGAGCTGACTTTCAGTCAAAAGGTCATAAATTAGTCCAGATGTACAGTACCAGTCAAACATTTGAACACATACACACATTCACAGTAATGAGTAAATGTGTCCAAACTTTTGTTTGGTTCTGTATATATTTTAATTATTCAGTGGTGCGAGTTCATATGTAGTTACATTTAAGCATGTGTTCAGATTTTATCAGGGAATTTAATTATCAAGCATTTGTTCAATCATGGAAACACAACTCACACACACACAACTCACACACACAACCCCCACAAACTCACACACACACAACTTACACAAACTCAAACAACACACAAACACGCAACTCCCACAAACTCAAACACACAACTCAAACACACAACTCCTACAAACTCAAACACACAACTCACACAAACTCAAACAACACACAACTCAAACACGCAACTCCTACAAACTCAAACACGCAACTCCCACAAACTCAAACACGCAACTCACACAAACTCAAACACACAACTCAAACACACAACTCCTACAAACTCACACACACAACTCACACAAACTCAAACAACACACAACTCAAATAAGCAACTCCTATAAACTCAAACACGCAACTCCTACAAACTCAAACACACAACTCCCACAAACTCAAACACGCAACTCACACAAACTCACACACACAACTCAAATACACAACTCCCACAAACTCAAACACACAGCTCCCACAAATTCAAACAACACACAACTCAAATACACAACTCCTACAAACTCAAACACGCAACTCCTACAAACTCAAACACACAACTCAAACACACACCTCCTACAAACTCAAACACACAACTCCCACAAATTCAAACAACACACAACTCAAACACACAACTCAAACACACAACTCCCACAAACTCAAACAACACACAACTCAAACACACAACTCCCACAAATTCAAACAACACACAACTCAAACACACAACTCCTACAAACTCAAACACACAACTCAAACACACAACTCCCCACAAACTGAAACAACACACAACTCAAACACGCAACTCCCACAAACTCAAACAACACACAACTCAAACACACAACTCAAACACACACCTCCTACAAACTCAAACACACAGCTCCCACAAATACAAACAACACACAACTCAAACACATAACTCCTACAAACTCAAACACACAACTCAAACACATAACTCCCACAAACTCAAACATATAACTCACACACACACAACTTACACAAAGTCAAACACAACTCAAACACACAACTACATAGTTCAGCACAACTCAAAAACACAACTCTCATATATTCCTATACACAGCTTGAACATGAAGCTATCATAGAGTTTAATAAACAACTCAAACACACAACTTAAAAATCAACCTCATTTCTTAAACCTAGAGATATTTTCTTTCACGAACTGGAACAGAAATTTTGTTCAAACTTTGAATGTTTTCACAGCAATCATTGGCAGAAAAAAAATGACAAGGAATTGTGTTTAAAAATATATTCATATTTAAGTGTTTTGTTTGAAGTAATTATTGTTGAGCAAACAAGTTAACTGTTCGTGTCTGCTGGGTCTGGCTTGCGAGCCAATCTTACATACGACTCCAACACAACGTCACATGGACTTAGAGCACTGACTGAAATTTTCCACCTCCAAAAGCTCCTGTTTCCATTATTTGAGTCATTAAGAAATTCATCGAAATCACGCCAATGACTGATACAAGATCTGTTCATTCTTACACGGATTCATTGTTACTTCAGTGCTATACCTTGATCATTAAACAACATTACAGAGTAAACAACATCCAGATATTTATAGTCCAGAAGGGTAACGTGCAGATGAACCTGTCTGATCGTAAATAAGCCGTTACTGCAGGGGTAATAAGGCTTGATAATGTTCTAATGCTCCAGCCCATATGGATGAGTCTCCATTGCCAGAACAGCCGAGAGATGTGAATAGATCCAAACAGCTGTTGGAAAACACACACACACACACACACACACACAATGTAGTTTTGTTCTCAAACACCTGGTCCCCGTATGACAATGATCTCATTTGGAGGAAATCTGTGGACTAATATGACATCAGATTAACATTATGCTTCTAAATAAACATGCTTTAATGCCCCACATTCTGTCTCACAACTGTATATCATACACACACACACACATATCACCTCATCTGTTACTGACACGAGTCTCCAGAACATAGTCGGGGAATTGATTGTTCTTTCCAGACATGAAGAATCTGTGATGTTGATGCACCAGTCACAGACTGGAACAATTGTTGTGTTGCAAAAGAAAAGTCTCAGGTTTTGACACTTAAATCCCAAATCAAGTGTGTTTGAGCCGTCTTTATAGGAGTCGTGGGTTTGACTTGTGTGTTGGACAGTATGGAAGTTGTGTGTTTGAGTTGTGTGGTTTGAGTTGTGTGTTGGAAAGTACAGAAGTTGTGTGTTTTGAGGTGTGTGCATGAGTTGTGTGTTGGACAGTATGGAAGTTGTGTGTTTGAGTTGTGTGTTTTGTGTGTTGGACAGTATGGAAGTTGTGTGTTTGAGTTGTGTGTTTTGAGATGTGTGTTGGACAGGAAGTCGTGTGTTTTGAGTTGTGTGTTGGAGAGTATGTATTTGCAAGCAGTGTGTTTGAGTTGTGTGTTGGTCGATACAGGAGTTTTGAATATTGTATTGGATTGTAATGAGTTGTGTGCTGGACTGTGTGGGAGTTGTGTGTTCATGTTGTGTATTTGAGCTGTATAATGGACTTTATGGACTTTGAGTTCTGTTTGAGACTGTATAGGAGTTACCTGTTCACATTTTGCAACAGTTGTGTGTTTGAGTTGTGTGTTGGACTGAATTGGAGTGATGTATATTTGGGTTTGATGTTCACTTGTGCTGTACTTGTGTACTGGGTGTAATACGACGTAACGTAGTGACAGGTCACATCCAGTGAGCTCTCAGGCTTGTTTCAGCATCTTCCTCTTCGATTGAACACTCATGTTTAGGTCACGCCCACTGCCATCACGATCTGGAGCATAGCTTAGACCTAACATGTCTGGAGGCAAATAATGCGCCACAATAATAATTAGGAATAACGAATGATAATACTGATCACAGCCCGGAGCTGTGGCCTTTCAGCGAAGCTGCCTGGAGGAAGTGATCTCATTCCCACATGGCTGATGAGGTCATCTGTCCTGTTTACATGAACACAATCCTGATGTATCATCTTCATAATTCTCAGGCTTTATTGCTCAGCCTCAGTGTCGTTCCTCAGGGTCTTCACCCATCTGTGCTCCAGTGACATGACATTTGCGATCTCTCATCAGCAAATGTCAATTTGTGTGTGTGTATCGATGTGTTCTGACTCCGTGTGTGTGTGTGTGTGCGTTCAGGGTCAACCCACCACACGAAAGTTGCAGGGATTGTAATGAATAGTAATTAATAGTCAGTTCTGGTTGTTAACCCCGCCCCTTCAGATCCACCAATCTGTTTTTGAGTCGTGTTTAAGCATGAACTTTCTCCCTGATCAGCTGTGCGTTCTTGTAATGAAGTTCATATTCAAACACTGAGGGACAGGAGTGGGCGTAAAAAAAGAGGGAATAAAAACAGGCCGAGGATTGAAATGTCAACAGAAGAGAAACCAGAGAAACAGAACAAAAGAAGGATGTATAACGGTTTATTAGTACAGGGTAGGAGAAAATATTGTATGTATAAAATGTACACAAAATTTTTTTTTAAAAAGAGAAAATGGTTTGCATTAAGAGAAGAAGAGGGTCACAATATCAGCAGAATAAACGACAGGCCCAGCAGTCGGTGAATTTCCCGAGTAATTCCCGCTGATTTGTTTTGACCTGCTGAGGCTTTTTAATGATAAAAGCATTGCCTGTTTAACCTCGCTGACCTTGCTGTGAAAATTGTGGGCTATGAGGTGAATAAATGAATATAAATTTGAGTACAGACTTTCCTGTGTTTTTCATTCATTATCTTTTCAGCACTGATGGATTTTCACTGCCTCTCTCTCTCTCTCTCTCTCTCTCTCCGAGAAACAACTCCAAATACAGCAGTATGTACAATATTTTTTATTCTATCCACATTCACCGGATATGAGCAATCACGTGCTTTGATTGGCTACTCTACTTTTACGCTATTAGCTCATATACCATGAGTAGAGAAAAACAAAATGGCGGCGCGTATCAAGTCAGATATATCACTTTATCAAGTATTTAAAAGAAACAGAAATAGCTCAAAAAATCTCCTTTTTTCCTCCAGTAGCTTCTGTTCCACTCTCCAGCCCAGTCGATGGCAGTAATGCATGTTTAAGTTGGTTTGCCAACCGACGAAAAAACCCTAAAGAAGAAGAAGAAAATGGCGGTGCGTGTTGCTGAGCCAACGAGGACGGAATAAAATCTCGACTTGAAAACAAAAAAAAAGCAACAAAACATGGAATAAAAGTATTTGATGGTAAGAACATATCGTTTTTATTTTTTAAGAATTATTATTGTATTTTTCACAAATTGCTCCTGTCATTTCGCTGGTTTGTTTCCAGTCTAAGCTGAAATGATTCTGTTGGACGTTTCGTATTCAGTTTTTATTGATCGAATTTGCAAAAAGTAAAAATAAAAATGCTCCGTTTCTCAAAATCCAGTGAATGTGGATCGAATAAAACAGTTATTCCACTCAATCTCGTCGTACACGGCTTATAGCTATATCAGCTCATGTACGACTCGATTTCGTGGAATAACTGTTAATGATATGAATATGAGAAATTTGTGCGAGAGCAGCTGGAATCCATGTTTTGGTGTTAAAAATAACACGACGTCGAAATCTCATCGCCGATAATCTTGAAGGAAAAACAAAATAAACGCTGAAACGGTGCACTTCCTGACGTGTTTGCTTCCACTTGTACCAGAGTGATTTTCATTTTGTGATTCACAGTGATGTGACATGAAGTGGAACGTCTTGAAAACAGGTTACTTCCTGTTTTCACTTGCGGTATAGCAGCTGTAAACGTACATTCCATCATTGGCCTTTCCTTTCGTTTTTTTCTCTCTCTTTACCTCTGACACCGGAGACTCCTTCCATAAAGGTGAGATGGACATCTTCGAGAAAACATCACCGTATCAACAATTACCCAAGTTTAACTGTTGACTCCAATTATAAGACAAGTTGTTACCACAGAAATGATCACGCTAACATCCACCTGAAATTTGCCTTGGAGCACAAACTTCTACCCGAAGTGCTGTTCTCGAAAATTAATCGACACCTTCTGACCTATCAAAATGGAGTAATCAAGAGCGCCGTGGTATAAAATGGTCAGTCTGTGCATCAGTACTGGTTCAGCACTAATGAGAGCCGATAATTGGTGACAGTTGTGGACGAGAGGGCGCATCCTGGAACTTCTGGAGATTTCATTCCCATCGTTAACGCACAAACTGATTGTAATGCTGAGTGACGGTGCTGGAATGAGGGCTGACGGGGCCTGAGCTGCACTGGCAGGTGTATTTTGGGTTTGCAAGCGGCATTAAAAATGAGGCAGCCGCCTTAATAATTAAACACCCTCTCCCCTTTTTGCAGAGATCAATCGGCGACTTTCAGAAGGGCTTCACACCGTTTGACCTACAAAGATCCTCCTCTGCATGTCAGAGTTTTGAGAAATCTGTGACAGGCTTTCAAAAAAAAAAAAAATGCTCACATTTAAATGTTTGTGAAACCAGAGGCAAAATCTGGACACGATTACATCCATGACATTTACTGTACAGCGAGAGGATTTTGTATTTTGTAAATGTACAGACGTGTTCAAAATTTCAATGCTAATTTAACTGACGATAACTTAATTCAACCTCAGAGCTGTTCCTCGATTCTGATTGGTCAGATTGGTTGGGTGTTGATTAATTTTCTTCACCAGCAGCTCGGACTGAAGTTCAGCCTACAAGGTAAAACTCAATAATTATTCGCCGAAGTCGAGGCTACTATTCGCCGATGTTCACTGAGCCTGAGATGGATAATTGTTTTCGTAAAAATACACAGGTGATTATTAAAAAAAATCATCTTAAAGTGGCATCCAAATGGAATAACGTTGCGGCTCAGACTTCTGTTGCTTATCTACGCCGAGTCACTTTGTTTTAAAATCGATAAAATAAATCACAATTCCACCTTACCTTTGAAAAGTTTTAGACCAAACTTCTTAACATCTTTAGTGCTTTTAGGATCAGCATTTTCTTTCACCATTTGTAATTCTTCCTCATTTGCAGTGACGAAGCAATCGGCCGCCATTTTGCTCGAGGTGATTATCGAGAAACAGTCCGAATTTCTCGACTAATCAATCGGTGCATGCGATTTTCCAGAATCACCTCTGTATTTAGACGCAACTGTCTTCACACATATACAATAATATTAAACAGATTATTTAATAAAAAGCTTATGACTGTATTTCGCAAAGAAAAACCCATTTCGATGTCTTATTTACGTTTTCCGGAAGTTTATTTTTCCCATCTCCAGTGTCAGTTCTGTGGAACAGTCAAAAATTTTCCGGTTCGGTCTTCAGGAATGAGGAGTTTATCATTTCTGGTTTCTCAGTAACGTGACGAGCGAACAAACATGACAAGTCTTGTTTTTTTTTTCACAAACATATGGAAGTGTAAATGGATTGAAAATTCATGTAGATCGGAATAACCTCACTTCCAGACATGCCGTTATCGGAAAATAATCAACTCCAGGTTGGTTATCGTCGTTCCAGTCGATTGTTGATTATTTTCCGATAACAGCATCAGTGTACTTCGGCAGTCGACTCACCTCGGCGATCGTTTCTGCTCGTGTTTGGTCAGTTCTTCCTTTTATTATTTCATGATGGCCGCCATTTTCGTTAAAAGCTCACGATACAATGAGTTACATTTTTGCAGCAGGAAAAGGAAAAGTGGAGGACGAGAACACACTGGTGAGATTTTTAAATTTCTCTCTCTCTCTCTCTCTCTCTCTTTTGTACTTTGGACCTCCTGGGCTAAAGTGAATTCCTCGCTGTGATGTTTGTCTGACAAAAACCGTTTTCGCCGCCCGGATCGCTGATCCTGATGCTAATTCTGTGTGAAGACATCAAACAGCTGCGTGATCAAAGGTCATCGTTCTGTCTTTTGCGTTTGTGTAGGTGTTTGATGGCGATTTTTTCCACGTTTCATCTCCTGCCGTGTGCATGAGGAGCCGCGAGGGGCTGCACATGTCGAGATCTCGAACGCTCTCTCTTTTTATGGTGGATCATGAGTGGGTGTATGAGTTATTTATTTATTTATTTATAATTTTTTAATGAGATTGTTATGATGGAAATAACTTGAAGAGGAAAATGAAATTCAGTTGGCTTTTGATTGAATTAGTGTAAGGTGTCACTAATGGAAGCCAGTTCCACACTGCGGCATCCACAGTGATAAAGTTACGCCCAGTTTTTCAGACAAAGGTGTTAAATTTCAGATTCACGTTTCCGTGTGAGCAGGTGCTGTGTTTTCCAGCGTGTTATCCATCATTACATCATCACTATACGGTCTTTATCCACAGGTTTAGGTCACAGTGGAGCCTGATGGACTTTCATAAGGACTTTCAACCTCTCTCTCTCTCTCTCTCTCTCTCTCTCTCTCTCTCTCTCTCTCTCAACCTCTTACTATCACTCAACCTCTCTCTCTCTCTCTCTCACTCAACCTCTCTCACTCCCTCACTCTTTCTCACTCTCTGTCTCACTCAACCTCTCTCTCTCACTCTCACCTCCCTCTCTCTCTCTCTCTCTCTCTCTCTCTCGACGACTCACTCTTTTATGATCCACAGCCAGGAGAAAAATCCTCCTGTGATGATCAAATGAATGTGTGTGCGCGTGCATGCATGCGTGCATGTGTGTGTAGTCTTTGAAAATACATGAAATCTTTTTTTGTGTGTTTTTGTAGAACACCGCATCCCACACACCAGCCTGCATCCCTGTGAGTAATAAACACAGAGCATGTGATGCTGTTAAAGTAAAATAATCAACGATGGTGTGGTGATGTGAGTAAAGCAGAGTCATTGTTCCTCTTTATACCACAGCAGTTCTTCAAACATTTCATTTTTTTATTGATTAAACATCACCACAATGCACTTTTTATCCTTTTATGGTTACATTTAGCGTCAGGGAACAGCACATTTCCATTCAGGAAACATCACATCATCCATTAACATTCTGTTAAGCGTCCGCGGTACGCGTCCCTACGAATGAGACGTTACTATTCAAACGATAACGTATCAGAGCGAGCGCTTTCATATACACCTGTGATTTACTGCTGCACTGCTTTATACAAAACACATCAACACTTTCTGACCAATCGTAATCCAGAACTCAGCAGTTCTGTGCTGTGATACAAGCAGTTCTGTGTGCGTGCGTGTGTGTGTGTGTGCGTGTGTGTTTGTTTGTGTGTGTGTTTTTGCTGAACTTTCTTTAAATGAATAAAGGTCAATGGTTAGCTTCATGACACGCACTAATACGGTTTTAAGCGATCTTGTGAGCGTGCAGAAAAGGAAGTGAAGACTGTTTTCGTCTCCCGAGATGTCTTATTCAGCATGCTGACTAACGCTAATTAGTGCTCCAAATTCCCTGATTCAGTCGAGTGAAAGGCCACCATCTGCTCCTCCGTCGCTGTGCGATGACTCACACGTCCCATTTCTGCTAGCGGATTTTTGCGATAAGGACAAATCACTGACACACATCCAGGTGCGCAGAGAATGAGACACACAGCCGCCTCGTGCTCAGCCCCGCGCCGCAGTCAGCCTCATTATGGAAGACGTTCTTGAAGCTCCACTCTGCATGTGAGACAAATCCTTCAGAACATCTGCGCTTCCGAACCCTGACAAGCTGCAAAATGTGTTTCTGAACTCTGCAACAGGAAAGAAACATTTTTACTCCACAATCTGGCTCATTTATTGTCTGAGATTTTTCTTCTTCTTTTTTTTTTTAGATTGTAATGCGGCCATCAAGTCATATTCCGGCCTCTTAATTCGCTTCAGTTAATGTTCACAATGTTCAAACATCAGAATGGGAAAAATTGTGATCTCGATTTTTGTGTGACTTTTTTTCTCTCACTGTGGTATGGGTGTTGGTTTGATCCAGATGGACTGGTTTGAGTATTTCAGAAGCTGCTGATCTCCTG
>JANZLB010000019.1:35350206-35361796 GCA_026167865.1 Notarius quadriscutis
GCCGGCCACGGGGCTCGAACCCGGACCTTCTTGCTGTGAGGCGACAGCGCTAACCACTACACCACCATGCCACCCGCTTGCTGAATCATTCAGCAGAAAAGTCCCGTATGAGGAAAAAAAAAAGCCAACGATGGCAAGACATAACAAATGCCATCACCAAGTTCATAGCCAAAGAGATGTTACTGATGCAGTTGGTGGAGGGACAAGGCTTTATAGAACTTGTGAATGTCTTAGACGCACGATACAGTGTGCCTAGTCGTAAAAATTTCAGCGAAACTGCTCTCCCCACCCTGTATAATTCAACTCGCAAAGCTGTGATGATTGAAGTGCAAAAGGTGACACACTTCACAACAACCAATTTATGGTTGAGCAGAACATCGGAGCCATACCTCTCTCTGACTGTGCATTTCATTGATGAATCTTGGCTACTTCGGAGCTACTGTTTGCAGACGTCCTATTTCCCAGATGACCACACAGGAGCCAACATTGTCCTTGGTCTGAAAGATGCCCTCACATCATGGTCGTTGAGTGAAGAGGGCATGGTTTGCATAACCACTGACAGTGGTGCAAACGTTGTCAGTGCACTCAAAACTAACAACTGGAAAAGGTTACCGTGCTTTGGTCACCGGCTTCATATCGCAATTGCTATCATTTCAATATTCTTGTCTATTGCAGTTGATATGCAATAGCAATGTAAGTGTCATCAATGTCGAGAAAAGTGTATATAACATTTTCTTATGTATATACATTATAAGAAATTTATTTTTTTTTTATAGGCCTAGGTTTTTTGTTATTGGACACTCACTAAGCCTATATGAAATTAACTGCCATTTTAAACTGCAATGCATGGTATTAGGTCAACATACATGACACTGAATGTTACATCACACTGTTAATTGGCTCATAATGATGTTCCATCTCAAATATTTTCCAGAGAGGAGCATGTGTGAAACTAGGATAGACCGAGCCATTGGTGTCTGCAAGAAGATGGTTGGAATCTTTTCCAACAGCTTTAAATTGAGGAAAGCTCTGGATGATGCTCAAAATCAGCTGAAGCTCCCAGGGCATAAACTCATCACAGAATCACCAACAAGATGCAGCTCAAGACAGTGTATAATCGAGAGATTTATTTAGCAAGAAAAGGCCATGCGTCATGTGGTAAGTGCAGACAAGATGCGCAGATATCTTATCCCAACATGGCAAGATGTTGATGTGCTAGAATCAGTGAGCAAAGCACTTAGTCCGCTGCTGGAGTTTACAGATGCCCTTTCAGGTGAACAAGTAGTAACAATCTCCTACCTGAAACCCGTCCTGTCATTATTTAACTCTGAGGTCCTGGCAGTGAAGTCTGATGATACAGATCTCACAAAAAAAATCAAGGAAACCATTCTGGATTACCTAAATACAAAATACAGAGATGACAATGTGGATGGCATTTTAAGTGTGGCATCCACACTTGATCCACGGTTTAAAAACCGTTACAATGATGATGATCAGATGATAATGTCAACAATTTCCTCTGAACTTATGGCTATGGGAACTCAGGAAGAGAGTGATTCTCCAGGCACCTCAACTACCACAGCTCAAGGTGCCGCCGCTGAAGGTGGAGCAGATGGTGGTGACACCAATGAACCAGCCAAAAAGATGAAGTCTTTCGGCAGTTACTTCAAAAAACAAGTGAGAGGGGAGTCACAGGCTCCTGCCATAGAAAAGGAGCTCAAGAGCTACCTTATGATACCGGAGGTGGACAATGATGTCAATCCACTTGAATGGTGGAAAACACAAAAGATAAATTTCCCCAGACTGGGAAAGTTAGCTAAAAAGTATCTGTGCATCCCTGCCTCAAGCAGCCCTTCAGAGAGGGCATTCAGCACAGGAGGAAATATTGTGACATGTCACCAGGCTTCACTCAAGCCTGACAATGTGGACAGACTGGTGTTTTTGGCACATAATTTGAAGTAAAAAACCTGTTGGCCTAGAATGTTCAAATGTTCAAAGTTCTGCAAAGTTCTGGCATCTGTCCTTAACCGTGATAATACTGGGTATTTTTACTATTTGAGAATTGTGGATTTTTTTTTTCCTCAACATTGTATTTTGTTTATAAATCTCTATTTATTTGAGAAAAACTTTTTAGTAAAGTTTTTTTTTTTAAGTGATATTTTTGTACAATCCTGGACAGAAGTTTAATAAGGCCATAAGCACTTGCTGCTGTTGATGATCTCATGGATGCAGGGAGCACTTTATGACAAGAGTTCAATATTTCTGCATTATAGTTCAATTAAGTTATTTTTGTTTCAAGACAATAAATGTTTTCCTTAAACATTGTGCCTATTATTGTAATCTCCAAGTAGGTATAACTCTGAGAATTCCAATCACATTTTTAAAAATATCGACTAATTATCATTATCGTCAAAATCCAAAAAAATATTGAGATGATATTTTTTTGCCCATATCGCCTACACACATGGGGAACGAAACCATGCCCACTATCATAAACGCCTCCATCATCGCAGCAGTCATGTGTTGCCGTGTCAATCACACTCAGCCGCATGTTAGCGCTCCGTGGGCCACGAGACCAGACACAGGGGAAATGAGCTCCATTACCGAAGACGGCCATGCTGAGACACCAAAAACGGAACCGGCGTTAAGGACGAATGAGAATCGAGGGATCCCTCAGGTTTGTGTGTGTCAGTGTGTGTGTGTCCTGGCAAGACATCATTTAACACCATCAAGCCCTCCATGACAAGGGCACCTGCGTCCAGATCGAGAAAAATGATGAAGTGTGGGTGGGGTGAGATGGAAAAAGGGATGAAGTAGGTGTGTGTATGTGTGTGTGTGTGTGTGTGTATGCATGTGTGGTTGTTTAGTAATGAAGAAAATGGAGATAATGAAACAAATCCTTTCATCCCTGTGCAATACAACCCCTCCTGCTCTCTCCTTAACCTCGAGCCATGTGCGTATTTCTCTACCAATCTTTCTGAAGACAAACACACAAACAAAGGTGGTGGGGGGGACGAAAACAAAAAACTAAACAAACAACCCACCAATAATCGGATGTGCATGATGCTCATGAGAGTGTGAAGGCGTGAAGCAGAGAATGTTCCAACAGGAAAAGATCAGATTAGTCAAGACGCGTCCGAGTGTGTACGTGTGAGACAGAGAAGCCTCCATGACATTCAAATAACAAAGAGGAAGCGGATCTGGCGGTATCTTCTGTAACGGAAAGGAAAGGATGTGAAGAATGCCTTCCAATGTGATTTCTTGGACAGATCCGGTAACTGCACGAGGGTTACACAGGTTTGGCGATGGTACGAGGGATGCTGGTCGAGTGACGAAGGGTCACAAGGGTGCAGAAGTAGTGACGAGGGTGAGGATCAGGTCATGACACAATGATACGGATTGGGTAGTGACCAAGGGGATACTGACTGGATAATGACACAGGAGATGTAGTTTAGATGATGAATTAAGGCTGCATATCAGGTAACATTATGGAGGTCAGGGGTGCCAAATGGGTAGTGATGGTTGGAAACGGATCGGGTTGACAGATCAAGGAACAACAGAGATGATGCAGATCAGGGTGCAGATTGGGTAAATCACACAGGATTGCAGAAGACTAGAGAACAAAACAGTTGACAGGGATCTGGTAGTGCCAGTGATGATACATGGGTCAAAGGTTGGGTATTGATACAAGAGACACCGATCAGATGACAACAAGGTTGCATATCAGGTAACAATACAGCTCATGATGCAGGGGTCACGGGTCAGGTGAGCACAACGGGGACATTGATCACACTCTCATGAGCATACAGATCCAAACATCCTGTCCTGCTGGAATATGAAGGATGTCTCCTGATGTTATTTCTTGGACAGATTGGGTGATGCGATGACACTGAGGATACAGATTGGGTAATTGCACTGGGGACACATGAGGGTGCAGAAGTAGTGACGAGGGTGAGGATCACGTCATGACACAATGATGCGGATTGGGTAGTGACCGAGGGGATACTGATTGGATAATGACACAGGAGATGTAGTTTGGATGATGAATTAAGGCTGCATATCAGGTAACATCATACAGCATTTGACACAGATCTGGTTGTGATAGAGGTCGGGGGTGCCAAATGGGTAGTGATGGTTGGAAACGGATCAAGGAACAACAGAGATGATGCAGATCTGGTAGTTATAGAAAGGGTGCAGATTGGATAATCGCACAGGGTTGCAGAAGATCAGAGAACAAAAACAGTTGGCATGGATCTGGTAGTGCCAGTGATGATACATGGGTCAAAGACTGGGTGATGACGACAAGGTTGCATATCCGGTAAGAATACAGCTCATGATACAGGCGTCACGGATCAGGTGAGCACACAGATCACACAGTTCCTAACGTCCTGTCCTGCTGGAATGGAAAGAAAAATATATGAAGGATGTCTTCTGATGTTATTTCTTGGACAGACTGGGTGACATGATGACACTGAGGACACAGAGTGGGTAATTGCACCGGGGACGTATGAGGTTTGGTGATGACACGAGGGACGCCGGTCAAGCGAGGACACACAGATGCAGAGGTAGTGACAGAGGTGAAACTGGTTGAGTAATGACACAGTGGATGCAGTTCAGGTAAGGACACAGAGGACAAGGATTGAGTGACGGCACAGGGGACACAGATCGGATGATGACATAAGGGTGTACATCAGTGCGCGTGTGTGTGAGAGAGAGAGAGAGAGAGAGAGAGAGAGAGAGAGAGAGAGAGAGATGAGGTCGATACATGTTTTGGTGCTGCACGAAACAGCTCTCCAGCATCTTGACTTTGAACCTCGAAATATTAGACATTCAACTGTTTGACAAAACTGAAAAGAGATTCTAACAGACTCGAGACACTTGGAGCTGCCTCTTGAACCGCACGCCTCCAAACCACGCAGCAGTCACAATGACCCTGTCAAACTCGTTTTCGAGTAACTCGGCCCATGCGCTCTGAGAGCACACCCCAACACACTCCAGCTGCGAATACAGCGCCGGGAGCGACAGATATTCAAGTCCTCTCGCTTCGTCTCTCCGTACAACGCTTTTTCACTGCCATTTGGCCCACAGGTGCGTGATGCGTTTCACAGAGAGCTGAATTATAATCACAAAAAGGAAATGTTTTATTCATGCAACTTTTTAAACGACTGTAGTGAAGGACTGCCGTTCCCTCGCTCCCTCGTTCTCATCTCCCTCAGAGTTGTGGAACGAGAGAGCGAGGGAGTTCGTCTGTATGTTCAGGACAGGAAGTTGTGTGCGAGTCGCAAATTAAAGCTTGAACATCTGTGGTGATGTGATGAGTCACGGCGACGCACCTCCGTCCTCATAACACCTCCTGTAAAGGTGGGCCATTCTGATAAAAGCTAAACTTTTCATCCCTTCTTTCTTCTTTCTGTCTTTTCTCTTCCAGTCCCTTCATCTTTTTCATCATCTCTTACCTTCTTTCCTTGAGACATCAATTCTCTTTCTTTGTTGCTCCTTCCCTTCCCTTCCGTCTTGTCTTGTCCCTTCACTTTCTCCTCCCTTCTTACGTTTCCTTTTCTCCATTTCTTGCCATGCTGCTTCTTTCCTTCTTCCCAGCCTCTCCTCTCACCTTCTTGCATCTTCCCTTCTCCTTTTCTCGTATCAGTACTTTTCTCTTCCCTGTCCTCTGCGTTCCTTTGTGCCTTCCCTTCTCATGTCATCTTTTCTCTACCTTTCTTGACACTTGTCTTCTCAACCTTCCCTTCTTTTAAACCATCCTTTTCCTTTCCATATTTCTTTCTCCTCCCCTTACCTTTGTTTCTATAAGCCTCATTTATCAATATTCCCCCTGCTCATGTTGTGGAACTCGAGACCAGTCTCAAGACTACTTTTTGAAGGTCTTGGAATCGACCGCATTTTTACTTGGACTTGTCTTGGTGTTGGGCATCGAGGACTCTGGATTTTATTTTAAGACCAGTCAAGACCACAACTGCGGGGATTTCACCAAATTGCCTGCACACTGTCTGATTTATTTGTCAACATTGTGACTGTGATTGGATAGACAATTTCCTGCTTCAAATTTTCATTCCTGTTAACGGCCGTCACCCCTCCCTGCCCCCTTTGCACCCAGTGGTCTGGTCTTGACTCGGTCTCGCCCTGCCTTGGTTTTGGTCTCGACTCGGTCTCGCCCTGCCTTGGTTTTGGTCTCGACTCGGTCTCGCCCTGCCTTGGTTTTGGTCTCGACTTGGTCTCAACCCCTCAAAGTCTTCATCTTGTCTCAGTCTTGATACACTTTGCTCTCGGTCATGACGTGGTCTCGGTTTAAGTGGTCTTGACTACAACATGACCCTCTGCTCGGTCTCGCCCAGCCTTGGTTTTGGCCTTGACTCCGTCTCGCCCTGCCTTGGTTTTGGTCTTGACTCCGTCTCGCCCTGCCTTGGTTTTGGTCTTGACTCCGTCTCGCCCTGCCTTGGTTTTGGTCTTGACTTGGTCTCAACCCCTCAAAGTCTTCATCTTGTCTTGGTCTTGATACACTTTGCTCTCGGTCATGACGTGGTCTCGGTTTAAGTGGTCTTGACTACAACACGACCCTCTGCTGTGCCCCTTCCCTTTTCCGCCTCCATTTCCTTTGCAAGCCTCCTCCCAATCTCTCACCATCGGACATCTCAGGTCAATCCACGGCCAGAGGAAAAAAAAAAAAAAGCCTTCGACTCTGCACCGATCCAAAGAGAGCTGGAAGCCGTCCTTATTGGTGAACGTCGCTGATTGGCCCGAGCTTGTTCCGAGTGATGAGGGGCCAGAAATTTTTAGAGTGCAAAAGCGAAGGCTCCACAAAGTTTAGAGAAATGCAAATGCAGATTATATCTAGTTCGAGACAGAATAATTAACATTCTGATTAAAATTCCCAGCACACGAGAGAGGTGGCACAGAATGCTCCTGTGAAATGCTAATCCCTAAACTGAGAGGGACCAGGATAAAGAGAGAGAAATAAAAATGAGAGATGAGACCACGAAAAAAAAAAAGAGGCCAACATCAAACTCTTCCTCATTCTGCATCAAAACAGTGGTGCACTATAAATCATTAAAAACTGCTTAAACATACACAACATTCATCTTTAGTTTAGGTCTGTCTGAGAAAATAACGGATGAGACAGATGGTCTGGACAGGATGTAAGAAACTCCACTTCCTGTCTCTTCCTTTACCAGGTCCCCCCCCGAGTGCATTGTGATGGATTCATGCATGACAAAAAATAATAAATACACCTTAGATATCTGAGCAGAATAATACATCAGCCAGTGAGAGGCTGTTTAAAATTCATCGTTCTCAGGACAGCAGTCACGTATTAAACCTGGCTGCTTGGGCTCGGAAGAGGAAACGAAAGAAGGGATAGATACGGCGACGCGCGTCTCTGCAAGCCGGGATGACGACGTCGATGCGCGCTCGGATACTGAGCAAAATTAATGCGCTGTGTAACCACATGTGAGATGATGGTGAATATAAACAAATGGCTTGCGCTGCCGTGTCATATCAGGCGGCTTGGCGCAGGTTATTGGTGCTGCACGGACAGAACGTTCTGGCTTGCTGTGAACAGGAGCTTGGTTTTCAGACTCTCAGGTTTGAGTGATGAGGAATAACAGAGGATGGATGAGTTTTAAGGAACGAGTGGCGAGTTTGCGAGAATAAGGGCTCATTTACGTACAAAAACAATTCTAAGAGGCTCAGACCTGTTCTAGCACGACAATGCCCCAGTGCATAAAGATCTACATAGTAATGATTTGTCAAGGTTGAATTGGAAGAACTCGAGTGTCCTGCACCGAGCTCTGACCTCAACCCCATTAATCACTTTTGGGATGATCTGCAATGCCTCGCCTAACATCAATGCCTGACCTCTAATAGCCATCATTAGTTCAGAGGAGGTTCTCTTACCTTGGGATCAGCAGTGAGCAGTTTGAAAGCTGCATACACCTGGTTCTCCTTCACTCCTCCTCCCAGGTCCAGGAAGTTTGCCGGTTTCCCACCATGCAGGTCGATGATGTCACATGTCGCCATGGCAAGGCCAGCGCCATTGACTGGAAAGACGTAATTAATTAATGCTCTTTTTTTTTTATATATATATATTATGAGAATCAGATGTGGGGTTGTTCTACATAGTTTCTAGACCTGTGAAACAATCAGTTAGAAAATGAGAAGAACGCGTTATATAACATCCGTAAACTCGTGAATTTATAAAATGCAGGCAGGGCAGATGAGGTCATGGAACTGGACTCTGCACTGTATGTAGAAGAAAAAAAAAAAAAAGCATGAGCTGGAAATGTCAAAGCACAGGGTGAAAGAGCACAAAAATAATCCTGCACACAAACACCACCACAGATACACTAGACTGCAAAAACATTGAGCTGATAAAACTGAACATACTGATGAAGCATCTCTGATAGTTTGCAATAAATGGTAACGTAGGAAGGACGCATGTTTTAGGACCTCGGACAAACCTCATTCAATCCTGTTATTAAACATACAAGCTGATTTGTTGTCGAAGTGGCACCAGACCGTTATTATTTTCTATAATGTTGGTATTGACTCTCGAGACCCCTCTTGTTCCATAGTTTAATAACAAACTTTATCCCACCATGATACCTGCAGGTACATCCAACTGAAGTCATTATATTGCGGTGTTTGAAGTCGAAACTTTTTTCAATTTCGTAAATGCAGTCGTTTTCTTACATCAATGAACTTGAATATAACAGCTAGATGAGCATGCCTATTGTAATCATTAATAATAAACTGTCAAACTCCTGTACCTGCAAAAGCAACGCACCTATTTAAAATCAGAAATAAACTCAAATATAAACATAAAACTAAAAAAAAAAAATGGTGGGATCCGCAGATCCACTGCTCGCATTCAGCATTGCCACAGCGGATCTGTTCCGCATACTTGATTTGGCATAAGTTTTACACCGGATGCCCTTCCTGACGCAACCCTCCCCAATCTATCTGGGCTTGAGACCGGCACCAAGTACACACTGGCTTGTACAACTCCAGTGGCTGGGTATTTTACCTAACCTGCATGTCTTTGAACTGTAGAGGAAACTGGAGCACCCGGAGGAAACCCACGCAGCCGTGCGAAGAACGTGCAAACTCCACGGAGAAAGGTCCTCGTCGGCCATGAGGTTTGAACCTGGAACCTTCTTGCTGTGAGGTGACAGTGATAACCACTACACCACCATGCATGAAAAACTCAAACAGTAAACTCAAAAGACCCGAATAAAGATTCAACTTGGAAACCAAATAAAAGCTTAAATACTCAGGAAACTCGAATGAAAACTCAAATGGGAAACTCAACTACAGTATATATGCAAATCGCAAACTTAACTAAATACTCAAAAACTCAAATAGGAAGCACAAGAAACTCAAAAGAAAACTTAAAACAGGAAAATTCAATCCTCAAATAGGGAAAAAAAAAAGACTCTAATAAAGACTCAAATAGGAAACCAAATAAAAGCTCAGATGCTCAGATAGGAAACTCAACTAGATATGTCAAATCGCAAACTGAACTAAATCCTCAAGCTCAAATAAGAAGCGCAAGAAACTCAAACAGGAAAATTCAATAATCAAATAGGAAACAAAAAATGACTCGAATAACAACTCAAATATGAAATCAAATGAAAGATCAAATCCTCAGACAGGAAACTCAAATGAAATGGGGAAACTCAACTCGACACAACAGTATGTAAATAGGAAGCTCAAAAAAGAAACACAAGAAATGCAAATTAAAACCAAAATAGAAAACTCAAACGGGAAGTTTGAATCAAAAATTAAACTGAAACTCAAATCAGAATTACAAACAAGAAACTTAAAAAAAAAAAAAAAAAAAAACTCAAATTGGAAACCCAAAAGTAAATTCAAACAGAAACTCAAATGAAAACAGAAAGAAAAACTCAAACAGGAAAACAACTGGAACAGCTGGAATAGCATGCCTTCAATAAAAACGCCAACACCAACAGGGAGGAGAGATCATAGTTACACAAATACAAGCCTGTATAATTCACAGAAAAAGCTACACAGAAAAATGCATCCTGGAGTCTGTAAATCACGGTAAACAATTACTCTACCAAGTGCGAACTACACATCACACAAGTCTAATTCTCCGTCATCCTGGCAAACAGATGGATAAGTGAATTAGATTAAACGAGTACTGGACATCAGCGACAGTAACAGTTGCAGCATTAGCTGGGCCATTGAGCCTGCCTAATTAGTCCGTGCTGTAACAGAGCCAAGCGCTCAAGTGTTTTCCTGCGGCTAATTCCTGCTTCTCAGACGAAAGGCTGAAGCTTGGCAAGAACTCCAGAACCAAGCTTGGGGGGGGGAGTGTTCTCTCAAAACTTACACACAAACTGCCACCTCTATGTGTGTGCGAGAGAGAGAGAGAGAGAGATTCTCATGCTTTCTGGCATCTCTTTTGCTCAACGCTTTAAAAAAGAAGCTTTTTATGTCTTATGTCAACTGAGAAGCTGCTTTAATGACGAAGAGAACAATCTCTCAGTCAATCTGCCTTGTTCGAGGTCTTTCACTCTAATTGGAAGTCATCGCTTCTGGCAGGCTCCATCACAAGTACAACCCATTCGGTTTTGCCTTAATAAAGTAACATTTTTAGATCAGATCTAAATAAAACCCATCATCATGACGAGGCTCTCTGAAACTGGTGAGAACACACTAAACGTGTCCTGCTTTCTTTCAAGCAGAACCCGTCTGCGAAAAGCTATCCTGGCTTGTCTTAAGGAAGGAGGCTTTCTTCCTTTCACCCAGTCGACAGGGATCGTGAAGGATGTCACAATATTATTCAACAAACTGCGTGATTCATGCAAAAATAAGACCAAACCTGCACACATTATATTCTGTTCGGAGATCGTGACCAGGAGTCCAAATCCAAGAAGAACCAACGTTGAGTCCTTGAGGTTTGCCTTGTTTTGTGCTTGGATTGTATCGAGTTCTGGTTAATTGTACAACCCCAATTCCAAAATAGTTGGGACGCTGTGTAAACTGGAAATGAGAACAGAATGCGATTATTTGCAAAATCATGGAATCATTGAAAATAGTACAAAGACATCTCAAATGTTGAAACTGAGAGATTTTACTTTTATTGTTCTTGAAAATTATATACTCATTTTGAATTTGATGTCAGCAACACGTTTCAAAAAAGTTGGGACAGGGGTGTGTTCACCACTGTGTTGCATCACCTGTACTGAAGAACACTCGAAACGTTTGGGAACTGAGGAGATCAATTGCAGTAGTTTTCAAAGAAAAATATTGTCCCATTCTTACCTATTATCCAGTTTCAGTTGCTCAACAGTTCGGGGTCTCCTCAGTCATATTTTGTGCTTCATAATGTGCCAAATGTTTTAAATGGGAGACAGGTCTGGAGTGCAGGCAGGCCAGTTTAGCACCCGGACTCTTTTACTACAGAGCCATGCAGTTTGAATAAGTGTTCCTGAGCCCATACAGTGATTTTGACTCCAGACACGTGTCTGCTTTTCAATGCAGTGTCTCCTGAGGGCCTGAAGATCACAGGCATCCAATGTCAGTTTTCAGCCTTGTCTCTTGCATACAGAGA
>JANZLB010000019.1:35740153-35752765 GCA_026167865.1 Notarius quadriscutis
ACTAACCTGAGAGACTAAGTCTGAAATTGTTTCCATGGAAACATGAAAAATTTCTCAAATTTCTTAGTATGAAAAGGCACATCTGCATCACCTTGTTAACATGTATACCAAGTTTCAAATCCGTATCATGAATAGTTTTGGATACATGCTCCGGAAACCAGCATTGCTCTTAGAAACTGAGTCGAAATCTATTTTTGATGTAAAAATTTGAAAAATACTTTTTTTATTTTCAAAAATCCAAAATAGCAAATGGCACCAGTTCACATGTTGCTTGATATGTATGCAAAGTTTCATGAAGACATCTTCAGTAGTTTTAAAGATATGGCCCGGAAATGAAAACATGACCGGACGGACAGACGGAACGTTTCTATATTCTACGCCAAACTTGGTTTGGGTGGGGGATAAAAAGAAGGAGAAAGTAAACAATCTGTTTTCTATCAGTCTAGCTCAGGAACTTTAGCTACCTGTGTTACGTACAGTTACCACACATCACATCTAGTTTAAACTGGTTAAAAAAAAGTTCATTTGCTGTTCGTTTTCTGCTTCAGTTAAACTTTTTTATCATGTAATAAAGTCAGAATTTCAGCGTTTCTGATGTAATAAAGTCATAAACCTTGAGCTGACACAGCTACAGGTGTGATATGGCGTCACAATCCTGACTTTCACCTGATATTTATCCTCCTATCGCTGCCTGAGTAAAGTTTACGCAACCAGTCTGGTGTTTTCACGAACAGAAAAGATGTTACGGTTGTTCCTCGTTTCATCTCTTCTGATCCGTTTCCTTTTAGATGAAGGGGTCAGAGGTCACTCTTTGTCAGTCTTATTTATAGAAGGAAAAAATAAACGATGTTTTCAAAAATCAAACACAAAGTTTGAAAGTGACCCAATCCAAGCCTGAGAAATATTTCAGGATGCTTTCACTTTACGCAGTGTTTAGTCCGTGTGAGTGGAACCCGAGTGTGATCTCCTCTCCGGTGCCGAGTATCTGCCTCGTCTCTGTCCCCTCCAGTGCAGTTCGATTGGACTGAGAAAGAGATTCATCTCTGAATCGACTTCAGGACATGAGCCAAAGATGCAGCGGCACGGGGACAGGAGAACATCCAAACCAAAGGCACACGTCAGAACAACCAGAAGCACATGGAGGATGAGTGATCAGCACAGACCTCACTCTGAATCACTAAAAATATCCAAATGCACCTGAACTGTGTGTGTGTGTGTGTGTGTGTGTGTGTGTGTGTGTGTGTGTGTGTGTGTGTTCAGGCGCTGATCTGAAACTCTTAACACACAATGGCCTGAGATTTAAAATGACACATGTGGCCTTTCATGTCACAGACGTACGGGGAATTAAAGGTTCAGCTCCGAGCCGAGAGGAGATGAGAAAGTTCTGTCTTCTCTGCTTTCTTCATGTCCACTCGGACCTGCAGGAGAAGCACGGCTGATGCTCCAGAAAACCATTTTTAACGCTGGAGGAAAACAGCTCGACTGAAACACACTCTTTTGTCTCAGGAACTTCTCAGGGCCCTGATCAGCTGAATCAGGTGTTCTATGTGAGCTGGAAGTGAATTCCAGGTCACATTCAGGGTTACGCCCCCTGCTGTTAAAACCCGTAACAAGTGAGCATGCTCAGATTTCCTGCCAGCGTCATGTGGATGTGTGTTTCATCTCCAGCTCAGTGCAGCAGTTTAGGCTAAAGCAGTTAGCATGCAGTTAGCGTAGGATCAGGTGACTCACTGTGGGGCACCAGGAAAATTCACTTAGAGCACAAACACACACACAACGGGAAAACAAACACATTACCAACATAGAGGACTCTCTTTCTATCTATCTATCTATCTATCTATCTATCTATCTATCTATCTATCTCCTCTGTCTGTCTGTCTTGATATCTTGGCAAGTGAAAATATCTTGAAAATAGATCTAGCATTTCCTATTAGCAGAATGCAAGACACCAGTTCTGAGATAATTAAAACTAGTTCTTGATTGCAACCAACTTATTCTAAGATTTCTTATCAGGTAAAAATATCTGTCCATGCAGCGAGATCATTTCACTCGGATTCAGCCATTTTCTCCTCAAATTCAGTTTTCAGTTTTTTGCAGTGTGTCTGTCTACAGTATCTATCTCATCTGTCTGTCTGTCTGTCTGTCTGTCTATATAGCTATCTGTCTGTCTACATAGTGTCTATTTATATCTCTATTTGTCTAGCTGTCTGTCCACATACAGTGACTATCGATCGAGCTGTCTGTCTGTCTATCTATCCACATACAGTGTCTATCTATCTATCTATCTATCTATCTATCTATCTATCTATCTATCTATCTATCAGTCCTGTCTGTCTGTCTACATACAGTGTCAATCTATCTTTCTATCTATCTATATGTCTGTCTGCCTGTCTGTCTATCTGTCGACATACAGTATCTATCTATCTATCTATCTATCTATCTATCTATCTATCTATCTATCTATCTATCTATCTCGTCTGTCTGTCTAAATACAGTGTATATCTATCTATCTATCTATCTATCTATCGATCGATCTATCTATCTATCTCATCTGTCTGTCTGTCAGTCTGTCTACAGTGTCTATCTATCTGTCTGTCTGTCTGGTCTTTCTACATCAGTATCTATCTATCTATCTATCTATCTATCTATCTATCTATCTATCTATCTATCTAGCTGTCTGTCTATCTATCTCATCTGTCTGTCTATCTAATCTGTCTGTCTGTCAGTCTGTCGACAGACAGTGTCTATCTGTCTGTCTGTCGACAGACAGTGTCTATCTGTCGACAGACAGTGTCTATCTGTCGACAGACAGTGTCTATCTGTCGACAGACAGTGTCTATCTGTCTATCTCATCTGTCTTTCTACATAGTGTCTCTATCTATCTATCTATCTATCTATCTATCTATCTATCTATCTATCTATCTATCTATCTATCTCAGATCTGAACTGTTTCTGTCAGTGATACAGGAAGTTAAAAAATCCCACCATGTTTCCATGATGTGGAAAATTTTGCCAAATAGTTAAAGACCCAAACATTCCATTGGGAACCATCACCGCTTCTTCTCAGGACCATTTTCTGTCTGTCTGTCTGTCTGTCTGTCTGTCTGTCTCTCTCTCTCTCTCTCTTTTTTTTCTCTGTCCCTCTCAAGTCATCTCTGTGCTTTATTCCAGTTTTTCTCGTTCGCTTTCCCACATTTGCTGAAACATTCCTAAATGGATCAACTCTGGAGTGCATCAGCACATCAGTTACCAAGCAGCACAACAGCATATTTCTCTCCCACAGCATCATCAAACACACACACACACTCTGAGCAAGACACGTCTGAAAAATGTTTCAGAAGGAAGTAAATCCACCAACGAATTCATCAGAGACATCAAAATGAAATGCCCCTTTATTATTACTGAAGCCAAGACGTTTAAAACGCTACAGTACACTGCCGACATGGCAGTTTTCAATAAAAGTTATTGATTTAGTCGTGTTTATTGTTGAGAACGCTGGACTATGAAGATGAATTTCTCTTATTTCTCTTATTTAAACAAATATGTATTTATTCCGGTTTAACAGAAATGCCTGCTCAGTATTTTTTTCTTTTTCATTCCCGGTTGTTTTTACAGCGTACTGTCATGTAAAAAAAATAAATAAATACTGCATGCATTATACAGACGATGATGCTCTGTAACTAACATACTGTACACTTGTGCATTTAACCCTGACTGGAGAACACAGGAAATTAAAGTAAAAGACAGGAAATGGGAATTACATTAAATTCCTGGACATCATTCCTGTCCAGCTCCAGGCCCTGCTCAGGAATGACGCCCATGTAAAGTGCCTGTCAGGATGCCAAGAGACATCATGTGTCATAGGGGCATTCGTTGTGTGAGATCACGCTCATATAGCTCACTCTTACACAGGTGATCTTGTTTTTTTTGTGACAGTTCTATAAGTTACAAAATGAATATCGAGTAATTAACACTTCAGACACAGTTTAGCCAAATGTTTTGTTTATATTTGCCCAGCGAGCATGAACAGATCCCAAAGAAGCTACACTCACGTTAAAGCACGTCAGCTGCTTGGAAGCTGGCGCACATGGATCTGTATGTAAAAGCATTCCTGGTAAAATTGGCGTCCCTTTTTAGTTCATCTGTCCAGAAGGCTGATGAGCTGTTGCCATGGCCTCTCCACAATTCAGTTAAATCGTATCTCCTCTGTCAGTTCTCCACGGATTTCCATTCCAATTGTTTTGTTTGAAAGAACTCATCAGTCTGCACAAAACTTGGCCATTGTTTTGTCAATTTTTTTTTTCTAACAAGTTAGTAATGAGGCCAAATTAACAAATTTTCCAGGCCTTTCACTAGAATTGTATTTCCTCTCTCATTTCTCATCCAATTCCAGCTCTGATCAATGTTTGGGATGATAATAATAATAATAATAATAATAATAATAATAATAATAAACAGTTCAATTTATATAGCGCCTTTCTCACCCAAGGTCACTTTACAACTGGGGGAAGAAAAAGAAAAGAGACTCCACCAAGAGAGGGTCAGGATGTAACTCCAATGGCATAGCTACCACAGTCCCACCAGGCGCACGAAAATAAATCCCATACCGCCTGCACAGCCGCCACGCCGCTGCCAGGCAACATCGCTTGGAACACCGCGCCATGGATCCACAAAGCGAGCACAGAAGCACTGCCACACAGAGCGCTGGACAACCCTGATGTTAAAAGTAGATCTTCCGTTGAGGAACAAAACTTGGTCATTTGTTTGTTGGTTTTCCAATCAAAGTTGATAACTCTGGGAGATTATTTATAAAACTCTGTGCGGTAGTTGACGTAAATGCACGTTTAATACAATTCTGACTGCTTTGTTTGAAAGCACTAGACCTTCTGCACAAAACTTGGCCATTGTATCGTTGAATTTTTGCTACCAAACTGCTAATTAGGTCGCCTTAATGAGTTTTGGGACTTCTCATTAGAATTGTATCTCCTCTCTCAGTTCTCATCTGATTCTAGTTCTGATCGATGTTTTGGGTAGATCTTCCTTCAAGGAACAAAACTTGGTTGTTTTGTTGATTTTTCTGTTGGAAACAATTTGTTTGCAACTTTGTTTATTTTCAGTTAAATCGTATCTCCTCCCTCAATTCTCAGTTGATTTCAGCTCTGATTGTTTTATTTGAAGCCATGGCCAAACGGCTCGAGAAGCAGATTTGGGACCAATAGGTTGCTGATTCGATTCCCTGAACCAGCAGGACTGACTCAAGCGCTCTTGAGCAAGGCACCTAACCCTCAACTGCTCCGGCAAGAGTGGTGGCGGAACTTGTGTCTGATTAGCCAAAGAAAAACTGATGATGCAATTATCAGTTCAGGCAAAAACCCAGCCGTAACGTAACGTTTTCCTTTTGTCCAACCCTTGGTCATTGTATTGTCAAAATTTTGCTAACAAATTAGCAATTAGGTCAACTTCATACATTCTTCTGACGAGAATTGTATCTCCTCTCTCATTCATCATGCGAATTCAGCTCTGATCGATGTTTTGGGTTGATCTTCACTCGGGAAACAAAATTTAGTCCTTTCTTGATGTTCCTGTTGCAAACAGTTTGTCATGGCGGTTGGTCCTCTCTCATACTGTCACATTTCAGTTCTCTTTGATGTTTTGGTCATCATGGTTGTTTTGACGGCAGGCCAAATGAGCATCCGTGAAATTCTGGTCAGTTTCATCTGCCGAGCTTTCGTATACTAAAAATTCCTGAAAAAAGTATCATCTGCCGTATCATCACAGTGTTTTGAAAACATTAATTTGCTTTGCTTTTCATTTGAGGACTGTACCAAAGCAAAACTAAAACTGTAAGTTCATGACAATCTTGTGAACATGTGGAAGAGCACTTGAATCGAACCCTTCCTCTCTTCGGCTCTCTGTGATGTTCCTCTGAGCTGAGCTGCTGTGACCTGAGAGCTTTGTGTTTTGTGGTCAGAGATTCGATTTGTCTCGACTCAATAACAAACTCCACAGCTTTCAGGTTCAAAAAAAAAAAAAAGTCAGTCTCTTTGTAGAAATATCTCTGTAACTTTGTGCAAAGCCACTCTGTTAGTTCAGTTTGGGCTTGGGATGGCCGTGACCTTTGACCTTTGCTAATGAACAGTCCACCTGAGCCTTTGGTTAGCCTTTGCCCTGTGTGGAAAGCCATTATTATTGCGCTCAGGGCATGTTTGTGTCCACCCCAGAGAGAAAGAGAGAAAGAGAACAAATGCCTGAAGGACGCTTGGAGCAACTCGCTGAGGGAGAAGGCACTGGCAAGACAGAGATTGTTTTTACCCACAGTGCCTTGAGTCAGCAGTGACCTCTGAGCCGCCCTGCTTTTGTTTCTCCCGGGTGAGGTGAAGTGAATTCTCACTGACCTCTCGAGGTGGGATGGCGTTCAGAGCGGTCTGAGAGGAAGGAGTGACAAGAAGAAAACACTCGCTGAAGAAACGCCACCGTTCCACACTGATGCACAGAGGCGTGGCCTGTGTCTCTGTCGATCTCAGTGAGGGAAGCGTGGCCTTTAAGTCTGTCAGTCTCAGTGAAGGAGGTGTGGTCTATGGTTCTGTCAATCTCAGTGAAGGAGGTGTGGTCTCTGGTTCTATCAGTCTCAGTGAAGGAGGTGTGGTCCATAGTTCTGTCACTATCAGTGAAGAAGGTGTGGCCTTTAAGTCTGTCAGTGTCAGTGAAGGAGGTGTGGTCTATGGTTCTGTCAGACTCAGTGAAGGAGGTGTGGTATATGGCTCTGTCAGTCTCAGTGAAGGAGGTGTGGTCTATGGTTCTGTCAGACTCAGTGAAGGAGGTGTGGTCTATGGCTCTGTCAGTCTCAGTGAAGGAGGTGTGGTCTATGGTTTTGTCAGTCTCAGTGAAGGAGGTGTGGTCTATGGTTCTGTCAGTCTCAGTGAAGAAGGTGTGGTCTATGGTTCTGTCAGTGTCAGTGAAGGAGGTGTGGTCTATGGTTCTGTCAGTCTCAGTGAAGGAGGTGTGGTCTATGGTTCTGTCAGTCTCAGTGAAGGTGTGGTCTATAGTTCTGTCAGTCTCAGTGAAGGAGGTGTGGTCTATGGCTCTGTCAGTCTCAGTGAAGGAGGTGTGGTCTCTGGTTCTATCAGTCTCAGTGAAAGAGGTGTGGTCTATGGTTCTGTCAGTCTCAGTGAAGAAGGTGTGGCCTTTAAGTCTGTCAGTGTCAGTAAAGGAGGTGTGGTCTATGGTTCTGTCAGTCTCAGTGAAGTGGGGTCTATAGTTCTGTCAGTCTCACTGAAGGAGGTGTGGTCTATGGTTCTATCAATCTCAGTGAAGGAGGTGTGGTCTATGGCTCTGTCAATCTCAGTGAAGGAGGTGTGGTCTATGGCTCTGTCAGTCTCAGTGAAGGAGGTGTGGTCTGTGAGTCAGTCTCTGTGAGGGAAGGTGTGGCCTATGTGTCTGCCGGTCTCATTGAAGGAGGTGTGGCCTTTGTGTCTGTCAGTTCCCTAGAAGATGGCCTGGTCTAAATTTCTATTAATTTCTGTGTGGCATCTTGTTGATTGTATGGCGTGCGCACACACACACACCCACCCACCCACACACATACACACACACACACACACACAGAGTTCCAGTCAGTGAGTAAAAGACTGCAGAGGTTAACGAGTGCTAATCTGCCTTCATTAATTAACCCAGGATGCTGCTTCCAGCCTATGTAATTGGGAGTGATGTGTGTGTGTGTGTGTGTGTGTGTATATACATGCATGCACTTGTGTGCTACAGAGGATAATGAAGCGAAAAGTGTGTTATCATGCATGCAGACACATCAGCGTGGCCTCTAATAGCTGATAATACCCTTCCCTGGTGTGCAGATCAGCATGACGCATTTTAATGCTCTCTCTCTCTCTCTCTCTCCATGTCCATGTTGCTCTCCAGTAGCCTCTAATAACCCCCTGCTGTTGAGTAGAGTTTGATGATTCAGGTTTGGGGCTTTTTTTTATATAGATTTGTAGCAGCCTGTGATTTATGCTCTCTCTTGTGGTCTCTCTCTCTCTCTCTCTCTCTCTTTCTCTGGAGTTATTCATCCTGTGATTGACAGCATCACGGTGTGTGTGGCATGGGCCTGTGTGTGGTCTGTAAACAGAGATGTGACACTCGTCTCTGCACTGGAGTGCTGATGGACTAATTATTGCTGGACGTCTCTTTTCACGAGAGTCTCAGAATTTTAGTGTCGAAAGTATTTAGATGTGATATTTGAATGTGTTTGAATATTATTCAGCCGGTAACGTGATCCAGACACACAGCCTGATGTTAGCAGTGTACTGTGCATTTATATTACACTCTGCCCACAGCATTTCTTTCGCTTAAGATCCGTTTTTCCTGTCTCTCGTCCACATCCATGCTTTCGCGTCAGTTCTCATCAGCTGACGTTTATTTGACCAACTCGTCTCTGCACCAAATCTCAGTGTTCACAACATACTGTATCATGTGTTCGAAAACCTAACGACAAAATTACACGTGCAAAAACACCGGATGCAAAAAATGACATTTAAACGCAGAGCTTTGTGTGACTCGTTGCGAATTCGCTCAGAAACGCAGATGAACAGATGATCTCGTTCAGAACCCTGATTGAGGATCGGTTGCGTTGTGTGTATCGGGTTGTGTTTATGACAGAACGAGTGGCTCGGGCGAACCCTGAATCGGTTCAGCGTGACCTGAGGTCTCAGATACGTCCTGCAGGTCAGCGAGTGCACCTGAGAGCATCTCAGAGAAAACAATTTGCTCTGAATTATTGAGCGTTTCCTTTCAGATGAAGAACATCTTCCAGGGTTAATGGACCACTCTGCTAAAAGGCTGAATCAGGAAAAAAGGAGCCTGAATTTAAATCATTTGTGAGTTAAAGTAGAAGAGAGAGTCACATCCCTGGGTTCCTGAGACACGGAACTGAAAAAAATGTGTGTGAATGGTCACTTCTTAAGAACACACACACACACACACACAGAAGCCATCAGGAGGACACATTGCTCCAGTGCTCGATTGATTCCTCGTTGCCAGAGAGCAGGACAGCTTTGCACTCATATTTCTCAATCAATATGGACATGGCCTCTGATACGTCACCTGTGGATCACCATTTCTCTCTCTCTCTCTCTCCTCTTATCCACTCCATTTCTTCTCCATCCATCCTTCCTGCACTCCTGCCCTCTGCCTTCTCCCTCGGCCCACCTCTCCTATTCACATCCGTGTCCTTCAGACTCACACCATCATAAAAACAGTCTATTTCTTGGTAGATCTTATGAGTTAACAAATTTTTCTCATGACCGATCACATGATGTTTCTTCTACAGTGGTGCTTGAAAGTTTGTGAACCCTTTAGAATTTTCTATATTTCTGCATCAATGACCTAAAACATTATCAGATTTTCACACAAGGCCTAAAAGTAGATAAAGAGAACCCAGTTAAACAAATGAGACAAAAATATTATACTTAGTCATTTATTTATTGAGGAGAATGATCCAATATTCCATATCGGTTTTATTTTCTCTCCACAGATGTGGTTGTTAATAGATTTCCCATTGTATCTGCTTTTATTCTTCACATCCTGCTAGTTTGTGGCCATTACGACGCCATTAAGCATTTTTTTTTCCTCACCAGACAGCAGCGTATCTATTTACAGTGATTTACGGCTTTGAAATGGTCACCGCTTTCACTTCCATCGATGAAAAATCAGAACTATTTTACACGTTTCTTCGAAACAAGGTTGAAATGTGGAGGGTTTTTTTTTGTTTGTTTGGTTTTTTAAGCAGCAGAATCAACACAGCTGAGAGGTGAGCCCTTATTGCAGCTGTTGCTCCTTTTTTTTTTCTGAAACGGCAGCGTTAAAAGATAAAAATCTGCTCTCTGCACACTGACAGTGATAATGAAATTGCGAGACGACCAAGACAATTATGATCCTTCGGGGAAGACGTGACTGCTGTGTGGATTATTAGAAGCCATGCCACGCTGAGTTTCATATTGTACAGAGAACAGTCACCTCTACACTTCTCTACTTATTTCTCCCCGCTGTCCTCCTTTCTGGCATTTAAAGCCTTGGATAGAAGTCAATTAGAGGTGAGAGTGGTCTTTCAGGATTAATACTGTCGCACACTGTGGAAATTGTCAAGACTGCTCTCTGAACGTGCTTGCTTTAAGCACGGGATACGACTCATGAGCCGGTGGTTGGTTTGAATATTGAGTTTGGGATATTATTATCCATACAGGACACTTTTTCGATGGAATAAAAACATGTGTTCTATTCCCTTCTAGCTGGTTTCATTTACTTGGTTTGATAGCATGCAATATTGTTCGTGTCACCCTTTCTGACGTGCTGAAGCCTCCCGACACACCCAGGTACTCTGCGTTGTGTTTTTTTGTTGTGATGGGGTGATGAGTGAGGAGAGAATGAAGCACCAGGGTTCTGGATTGTGGCTCAGACTTGTTGACACTTTATTGAAAGAATATTTCACCCTGCACTATTCCCGCAGAATGTGCGCTCTACTCGCGGCACAGCAAGCTAGCCAACCTTACCACGAACATATTTTTCAAAAAGATATAAACGTGCTTGTTTCTCAAACCCATGCCAAATTGTAGATAACCAGCTTAATTTACACTTCTGATGAACAAATAGATTTGAGGGACAATTCTTAGTTAAAATATTTGAAGATTATGCCGGCCGCCACGAACATCGCTTACCTTTCAGATCCATATACAAAAACATTTAACCAAGATGGCGTCCCGCACAACAGGAATCGCCGAACTACAGTGTCCCATAATGGACAAACATCAGGTTTACCAAGGGAATAGACGGCGCAACAGTGCTGCCATGTGGGTTAATTAAACATACATCATTAAGCATACATCAGCATATTGCTTGTCCTACTGTACGTGTATTACATCACTCTACCCAATGGAGAATGGGCGTTGAATATGGTTTGATATTGCACGGTTGTCAAGACAACATGACATTACGCATCGGAGACGTAAAACTTCCGCACTAGTGTGTGAGTGACTGTGACAATTTGTAAACAAACATGGCCGCCAGGTCTGCATCGTTAAATACGAAAGATTTTGAGAGAATTTTGAAAGAGAAAGACTCGTTGAACACCCGAAAGGAATGTATAAAAATAATAATAATAATAATAATAATATTGGCTGGCTTTTTTCATGGTCTGAGATATATTCCATTCAGCTACTTGTCTTTGACTTGTTCAATATCATGCCAGCTGAATGGATATACCGCTCAACGCCAACCAATATTATTTAATTATTATCCAAACAGGACACTTTTTCGGCGGAATAAAAACGTGTTCCATTCCCTTCTAGTGGGTTTCATTCGTTTGGTTTGACAGCATGCAATATTGTTCGCATATCGTTTATCCTATGTGTATTACATCACTCTACCCAATGGAGAATGAACATTGAATCTGGGTTATGATATTGCACGGTTGTCAAGGCAACATGACGTCACACGTAGAAGATATTAAACTTCCGCGCTAGTGGGTGAGCGACTGTGACAATTTGTAAACAAACATGGCCGCCAGGTTTGCTTTGTTAAAAACGGAAGATTTTGAGAGAATTTTGGCTGCCAGGTCGCTCCGTTGTGTGTAGCTGTCGATATTGATTTTCAAAGTAACTAAGTAAATTACACAAGGAAAATAATATTTGGCTTGACCACGCTAGTTGGCCTTTGCTAACACTACACTGGCTGGAAGGTAAATTAGACTGCTGCATTAATAGCACCGAGTCACAGGTAAGTTAGCGTTGGCCTTCGCTAATGCTATTGCTACGCTGCCTTGAAGATAACTGGATTACCATGCTAACAGCACTGAGTCATGGGTAAGCTAACACTGGCTTTCGCTAATGCTACTGCTACACCGGCTGGAAGGTAACTGGACTGCTGCGTAACTAAGATTAGGTATTATTTGAATGATGGACCATTTTCAGTACAGAATTGAGACAGTGTGTGGTGCTGGGATATTGTAAATACCTCATGGCAGCGCTGGGTTGAAAAACAGCCCACCAGGCCAACAATTTCAGACAATTGTAGTGCTGTGGTCAGGCACTGACACGGGATAAAGAGCTGGAGGACAATTAACACACTGTGAAAAGAGAAGGATTAGCTATATTCTTTAACTGTACACCTACAGAGTGCACCATGTAGTAGTGTTACACTCCTATTAGCAAAACACTATACCATGTCAGCTTTGGATGATCTCCTACCTAAAAAAGTATGGTCTCTTTCCATGAATGACACATTGTGCATAACAACAAACAGGCAGTGATCTATACAAACTGAATACAAATAGGTGTAGCTCAAAAACTCACTACTGGATGTATAGGCATGTACTTTACATAAGCCATGTGTAGTTTAAATTGCTGGGTTTCAGTCACCTGACTTTTCTTAGCAGTTTTACCGGAGGTGAAATAGCTGGTGGTCTAAACAGCTGCTGTAGTGCAAACAACAAGCAATAACTTATCAGAGTATGCTTGTAATCTAGAAGCCACTGCTCACTTTAGATATGTTCAGAAGATTGCTATGTGCAATGGAATCGACCCCTACAGTCTGGGAAAGAAGGATTTGTCATACGATCTCAAAAAC
>JANZLB010000019.1:36029923-36046617 GCA_026167865.1 Notarius quadriscutis
GAGCACCTCGGTGTGATCAGCTGTTCGTTTAGCAACAGAATGATGGAACTGTCAGTGCACGCTCAAAGGGAAACCTGCGCATGCATGCACACACATGGACTTCCTCCGTCTGCTTGACTGCGCAAAGCGAGTGATTTCATGCACATTATTTGCTTTAATCCCCTCACATTAAATAACTTTCCAGCCACAGAATGGCCTGATATTTTTTATATCTTCCAAAATAAACACATTTCTCAATGACCAAATTTCAGAGGGAACAAAATTTCACCGATTTTATGAACTCAAAAGGCCGTCTAGTTTTAAAATGAAAGTGCTCTCTTATGGAATATACTGCTTTCTTTACTGACACTGAAACATTTTTTTCTGTAACACGTCTTTTTTTGCTGGAAAACATCTCAAATATTTTTGACTCGACAATGTAGAAGTCATGAAATAACCAAAGTATATACGAAAAAAAGTGTTTAAAAATTAAAAGGGTGCCAAGACTTTTGCACAGCACTCGAAGTCCATTCAGCCCATTTCTTCAGTTTACTCATTTCAAGTTTATTCTATGTGCTGGCAGATAATTTTGTGTCTTTGTGTCCGAATAAAAGAAGAAAGAAGAAAACTGATCTGCCAATTGAATAAGACCATTTCAAGCTTGAAACTGAAAATAATAAAAATAGGCTTAATAACCGAAGATTTGTTTCAAAACAAATTAATCACGAGGAAATGTTTGTTGAATTTGCCTATATTTCAGATATTTTTATTGATATCTTTTTTTGCAGTGTAATAGAACTCAAAGTGAAGTCGTTGAACTCAAGATATTTACTTGATATTCATTTTTCAGTCAAACTTTCTTCAGTCAGAAGCAATAAAATCTGTCATGTGGATAATTTGTTTATCGATGGGGGAGTGTTTGAGAACAGGGTGACCTATAAGACAATCCAACCTGTTCATAGAACAGAAAATGACATTTCAAGGTCTCATGTTCAAGCTTGAAGGTGTCGTCTATTCTTGGCAGTTTCTGGAACGAAGCAAATTAAAAGCCAAGATGATTTCAAGGATAAAAGTCAAAAAGGGAAGCTGCTTGTTTAATTGTGCCAATAAAATAAAATGTATAACATATTTCTGTCAAGCGCGCATGAATTTTGCAAAGTGTTTGTAATCTCGGCAGTAAACCTTGTCTTCTCTGGGTGAAAAATACGAGCCCATGTCCATGTGTAAGCTTGACGAGAGCTACTGTAAAATAAATACTAACAATACTAAAACAAATCTACTTAATAAAATCGCAAAAAAAAAAAAATCTCATTTCTGCATGACACGGCACGGACAAAATCATCCAGCTTGATGTGTGTATACACACGTACAGTATGCATGCAAACCCAACAGCACAATAATAACACAATAAATACACACACCTTCTTCTTCTTCTATTCCTAAATTGCACTCGTGGCTAAACACTCAGCACACGCTGCGTTTCATTTGCAGGTCCTGTCAAAATCCCTATCAAGGATTGCAATACAGCTATATTTATATCGACGGCTAAAATATTCCTCAGTCGGAGGAGATTTAAAGCTGCGCACAGCTGTCAAACATAAAAACTTTCTTTCTTTTTTTTTTTATCATCTCAGGAGCACAAAACAAAAATACGAAAATACTGTTCCAGTGTGCGCACACACCTCTCTGCGATTACAAACACTAAATATGAAGCGGATGCAGACGAAATCAGATTCTCGAGAACAGCTTTCACACAAAAAAGTGAAAAAACAACAACAAAAAAACAGAATTTAAGATTGTGTGTTTGAGATTGTCAAAACATGCCACACAATGTGTCTAAAGTATTCTTAGATTATATAATATACTTATGTTAATGATTTTTGCAATAATCGCCACTAATAATTAGATGTTTTTTACTCTTTCCATCGGCAAAATGTAGCTATTTTTTTCTCATTGAGAGACGCTAACAAAACAAATGTACGATTACGAAGCCAATCGTTCGGCCTTTTGTCTCTCTCCAACCTTCAAATTGCCTTCTTGTGCTGGCGGACAAATTTACACAATTTCTAAATCAGCAAATCAAGCAAATTATAAACAAATTTCAGACTCGAAATGAGACAAAACGTCTTAGAAATATCTAGAAACTCTATGTCGGAATGTCAATAAATAACCTCACATTCATCATCATGCGAAAAATCACTTCATGTTTCGTTTCATTTCATCGAAGATGATGACGTCAGTGCTACTGAGAAGATGATCAGAGAACTTTCTGGAACATCTTGTCCTTTTTCAGTGAACGAACTCTGTGTGTTCTGATCACAGACCACAGCGAACCTTTTCAATCAAACCCTGTCTTCAACCACACAACTCCAAAATCCATCATATCGCTCCGAAATGAGGAATAAATAAGAGTTGTGTTTGGTTTGGTTTGGTTATCCGAGTCCTGATCTCAGATCAGTTCACAAGTCCATAGTATTATTAGGTGTGAAGGTGAAAAACTGATCCAGAGTCAGTATTCTGTAGTACGGCACTTTTTACAGTGTTTTGTTCTGAGCGTCTGAGTCTTTTATGTGTGTGTGTGTGTGTGTGTGTGTGCGCGTGCGCACGCTACAGCTCATCTCGTCCCTGGGTGGAAGGCCACGCCCGGTGTCTCCTCACGTGATCTGCAGCCAGCATGACCAAGCGCATGAACTCCTCGGGGTCGAAGGTGTAGTTGGTGAATTTCGGGTGATCACCGAGTGTCGGGTGATGTCCCTGCAACACACACACACACACACACACACACACACACACATATCTATCAATGAAATGATATGTAAATATAATTACACTCTTAGTGAATCATCATAATATTTGGATACATAAATATGCAAATGAGAGCTCTAACAAGACAAAACAAACCACATTCTGTTTGAACAACCTCAGAGATGTAAATAAAGTGTTCTATTCACTTGATACTTGAATAAATAATTAATGTTGGCCATCGTACGATCCGAGTGATGCAAAGTTTATAATGATGACGTAAGACTGGGCGATGTCATGATAATATTGAAATCATGATAAATGATGTCTCGGTACACGTTTAGAAAATATTGTAATTTCTTTTTATGACATATTTAAAATGTGTTAGTTTTTCAAATCATTACTGACTAGAAGCAGCTAATGTGGTGTTTGTTTTTTACTTAATTTTCTCTTTTCAGTTAAATAATTATTTTTTACGAAAACAAAAAAATGCTTCATAGAAAAAAAACAGAAAATGTTAATATCAATACAAAAACTAAAATACTTTAAAAATACATATAAATAATTTTAAAAAGAAAATGAATGTATTGTATTTTTTTGTCAAAATGTACAATTATTAATTTATGAATAACTACATATTTAAAAAAAAAAACACGTGTATTTTTTCTTTGCTGTATTTCAGCTGTCCAGAAGATATGGACGACAAAAAGAGTCATTGGAAATTGACATGACAGCAGGATTGACTGTCTGTCTGTCTGTGTGTGTGTGTGTGTGTGTGTGTGTGTGTGTGTGTGTGTGTGTGTGTGTGTGTGTCCCTCTCTCTCTGCATGATCATACCTTATCCTGAGGGAACACTTTGTCTGCTCTGTGCCAGGTCAGGTAGTGAACACCCCGGAGCCGAGCCAGATCACGGTAGCAGCTTTCATCCTGACAGTTATAGCTGTGAGAAAGCGAGAGAGAAACACCGCAACGTCACCTCCTGAACCCAAGGAGCACTATATTCAAACATATTTCACTTTTTCCCACTTTTTTTTTTTTACACATGAGCCTTGCAACGCCCTAAATGGTATCCGATGGTGTCAGTTATCACACCGTTTTTTGATCTAGTGTGTAATTACAAATGCAATTCTATTTAACATAATGTAAAGTGATAAGACATGTCTGTAAGTCCCATAGTTAAGAATTTCCAACACTCTGATTGATTTTTACTGGTTATTTCCCAGTCTGCTACACTACATGTCGTGAACTGAAAGCAATTTTTGAAAGAAGCCAAAGAAGGCAGATTTTTTTTTTTGTATTCAGGATCAATACAGGAAATGCAAAATTAAAAAAAAAATTATTAACACCATGAAGCAGTCATGTGTAAAATTTCACGTACAGCTCAAATATGACGGCCCAGTCTGGGAGGAAGAGCAGGTGTGTGAGGCCAGCTCCATGCATCCCAATAAAGATGTCCGAGTTATGGGTCACCCTGATCTGCTCCAGGAATGGCATCTCTCTACAACACACGCACAGAAAGAAATACCCAGAAAGACGTGCAATCAATCAGCTGTCACTCAGCGTCACGACAGAGATGAGAAACAGAAGGATTCTGTCACTCACTTGTACTTGTAATCCACCAGCTTGACCTCAAATAAAGCCACAGTCTTCAGGGCGTTTATGAGCTACACACACACACACAGAGTAGAGGATCAGGAGGTGATTAATGAGAACTGACTGTCTTATGGACAGAAGCCAAACCAAATAAGGGATATATTCCAAGAGCCAACTGCAAATAAGTGTTTAAATGCACAGTTAAGGAACTGGAGTGATAAATCAATGAGAGCGAGACAGAGACAGATAGAGATCGTGTGTGTGTGCGCGTGTGTATGTGCTCTCTCTCACCTCCTGTTGGTTTAATATCCTGCGATAGTCCGTGCTCCGAGCCAGCAGTGTGACCCGGATTCGGTCCTCCTGCAACGCAACGCAGTCAGGACAGAGTTTACTGACAATATGAAATTATTATTATTTATTTTTCTTTTTTACACAGTGGGTTAGTTCACAATTCAACAGTGTCAGTCACTAAAAAGACATGGTTTTTTGTAATGTTTAACCAATTTGCAACAACGTTTGCCTGGTTCTAAACACCTGAATTATTAAAGGGGAAAATCTCGTCTTAATCAGGAATGTTCCAGGACACTGGCTGATTGACGATGTTCACTCAGGGAAAGTGCTCCTCTATTTCTCAGAGTTAATCAAATCATGCTGCAGTCATGCCTGAGTGAACACCCTGCCTGGCTCAGTCAGTGATGTGGCCCACTCAGGCTCACACCCGGAGTTTTGTTATCCAGCGCTGCCCTCTAGTGGCCATTTATTGATGATGCGTTTAAATTCAACCATCACCATGAGATTTGACACCCACAGCTGTGGGATGTTTTAAGATTCGATGTTGATTTGTGTGTGTAATTATAGAGTTTGATGTGGTGCAGAAAAGAAGATGATGTTTGCACAGGAAGAGCAGAAGCCTGAGAGAGCAGAGTTTCACAGTGTCTTTCAATCCAGAATATTCTACACTCTGCTTACAGACCAGGTCACAAGATAGCTGGATGGATAAATGAATGGGCAGGTGGATGGATGGACTACAGTAGGGTTGAATGGATTAATATCTGTATGGAATCTTGAGTCAAATCATGGATGGATGGATAGACAGATGGGCAGATGGACAAACAGCAGCACTGAAAAAATGAATATCTGAAGAGAAACTTGAGTCGACCAATGGATGGGTGAATGGCTGGGTGGATGGATGGATTACAGAAACATGGAATGAATGAATTAATGAATATCTGGATGGTCACTTGAGTCTACCAATGGATGGATGGATGGATAGATAGATAGATATATGGACAGGGGACCCGGGTTCGATTCCAACCAGAGGTCATTTCCCAAACCCTTCCCATCTCTTTCTCCCGCTCATTTCCTGTCTCTATATTGTCCTATCCAATAATAAAGGTGAAAAAAGCCCAAAAAATATCTTTAAAAAAAAAAAACTTGAGTCTACCAATGGATGGATACATGACTAGATAGACATATGGACAGATGGACGGATGGATGGATGGACTGACAACAGCACCATGGAATGAATGAATTACTGAATGGAAGTTTGAGTCAACCAATGGATGGATACATGGATGGATGGATGGATGGACACATAGATAGATGGATGGACAGAGACTACAACAAGACTGAATGAAAAGAATATTTGAAGAAAAGCTTGAGTCAACCAATGGATGGATGGATGGATTACAGAAACACTGAATAAATTAATATCTGGATAGAAACTTGTCTACCAATGGATGGATACATGGCTACATAGATGGATGGATGAATGGATGGATGGACTACAGTAACGTATGAATTTCTGGGTAGAAGCTTGAGTCAAACAATGGATGGATGGATGGATAGACAGACAGACAGACAGACAGACAGACAGATAGATGGACGGATGGACGGATGGAGGGATTACAGCAAGGTTGAATGGACGAATATCTGGATAGAAGCTTGAGTCTACCAATGGATGGATACATGACTAGATAGATATAAGGACAGATGGATGGATGGATGGATGGATGGATGGATGGATGGACTGACAACAGCAAAATGGAATGCATGAATTTCTGAATGGAAGTTTGGATGGCTGGACAGACAGTTTGACAGACAGACTACAAGACTGAATGAATGAATATCTGAAGAGAAACTTGAGTCGACAATGGATGGATGAATGGATGGGGTTACAGAAACACTGAATAAATGAATATCTGGATAGAAACTTGAGTCTACCAACGGATGGATAGATGGATGGAGTACACCAAGGTTGTCTGGATGACTATCTGGATGGAAGCACAAGTCGACCAACGGATGGATGGATGGATGGATGGTTTAAAGCTGTGTTAGAAAGATAGATGAGTGGATGGATGGTACCTCTTCCTGTCAGATCTTTTGAGGATCTGATTTGGTCATATATCATTCATTCCTTTCACTACACTCTGTGTGTGTGTGTGTGTGTACGTGTGTGTGTGTGTGTGTGTGTTACCTTGGGTTCCTCCTGTGGAATGTTGAGTCGATGAAGGACATGCTGAGAAAATGCTCTGAACATCCCCTCACTGTGGCAGTTTGAGATCTGTCAATCACACACACACACACACACACACACACACACACACACACACACACACACACACACACACTAGCATAGTCTCTTCGACTCCTACACTCAAGTTTCAAACACATTACCTGTAAATTATTTGTAGCTTCAACTCTGATGCTCAGGGCCATGAATATAAAGACCCTTTTTGTCTGATCGAGACAGATCTATCAGGACATTTCGCATGAGCATGGGAAGAAAACACACATCTACATTTTACGCTTCAAGGCACAAAAAGACTATACATCAACAAACAGCTGTGTATATAGAGAGCACACACAGAAGAGGGTGAAGCGGAACAGCTCTCAAAGCCATGACTTTAATACATATCAAACAAACACGATTTGTGATTCAGAATTTCCAGGTCATGTGACACCAAACCAGTCAGGAAATGAGATTTCTTTATGAAGGCATTTTTTAACAGGTTCTCACCAGGGGTGTGTTGTAGAAGAGGCCGTATCTCATCCGTGGTAGCAGTGAGAAAAATGCATCCCTGAAACACACCTGTGATGGAAAAAAGACATTAAAAACACCAGCAGCCTTCAACACAAACTGCTATAACCACTTTAAAGCTTCATGAGAGAATTTCTCTTGGTGATATTCACTGTCATACACACCCAAGTTTCTTCTGTTTTATTACCTGTTTAATCATTGTTATTGCCTCAGACTGAACAGAATGAAAACGCTAAATCAGTGTGGAACTCCTCACTCTTAGATCCTAATGAGACTCGACATGATCACGGTATTAAAAGCAGGTGCACATTGACAGGAATGCCGTGAAACCTCCAGATAAAATAGTGAGAGTCACTAAACACTTCATAATCAATTGTTCTCAATTCACATTTGTCTTGTGAACATATGCAGTAAAAGGAGGTCACGGAAACAAAAATGCTGATGGATGGATGAACAGGCTGGGGTTAATGGATGAACAAGCTGGTTGATGGATGAATGGATGGGTGAATGGATGGATGGACAGGCTGGTTGATGGATGGATGGACAGGCTGGTTGATGGATGGATGGATGGATGGATGGATGGATTGGTTTGATGGATGAACAGGCTGGTTGATAGATGGGCAGCTTGGTGGATGGATGGATGGATGGATGGATAGCTTGGTTGATGGATGGACAGACAGATGGATGGATGCATGGATGGATGGCTTGGTTGATGGATGAACAGGCTGGTTGATGGATGGATGGAACGATCGATGAATAGATGGGTGGATGGATGGACCATCGATAAATAGGTGGATGGATGGACAGCTTGGTTGATGGATGGATGGATGGATGGATAGCTTGATTGATGAATAGACATGTTGGTTGATGGATGGGTGGACAGATGGATGGATGGATGGATGGATGGATGGATGGATGGACAGGTTGGTTGATGGATGGATGGATGCATGGATGGATGGATGGATGGATGGATGGATGGATGGATGAACAGTTTGATGGATGGATGGATGGATGGATGGACAGTTTGATGCATGCACTGGTTAGTTGGATGGATGGATGGATGGATGGATGGATGGATAAGCTGATTGATGGATGGAGGAATGAATAGATGAATGGATGGATGGACAAATCAAAAGCTGAATGGATGGATGGACAGGTTAGTTGAAGGATGGATGGATGAACAGTTTGGTTGATGGATGGATGGATGAACAGTTTGATGAATGTAATGAATGTATAGTAAAACACCACGTGTATTGAATTCTTCATTTTCTTTCGAGGCAGAAGGAATTCAACAAATTGAATCTTACAGTCCAGAGACTGCAGTTGATAGTATCTTTATCCATGGATTTATCGTTATCCATGATTATGACATGTGATTTATTAGATGAGATTAGTTTGTCAAGCACTGAAGGATCTTACTCTTTTTGTGTCGTAGGTTTTGAGGTGTATGATGTCGTAATCGGAGAAAGCTCGCCAGACTTCGCTGAACAGATCTCCATAACCATAAAAACTCTAAAATACAAAAACAAATAAATAAATAAAAATCACAAAAAAAGAAAATTAAAAAGAGAGAGTGCTGAATGCAGGTGAACATTTCCATAGGCTCCATACTTTCATTTCATTTAATCAACTTATTTGCAGTGATTATAATCAACTATAAATTTATATAAAACTCGTTGTGCTTGAGTTCTAGAAGCTCAATTAATTAACTATGCATCTAATATGAAAAAAAGCTCCCAGTTAGCTGTCACTTAGATTAGGATTAAAGCTACTCGTGTTGCATCGTGGAAACTATGTACATTTCACTTTTCCTTGAATATTCTGCCACTCATGATCGTATTATCAGTTGAGCAACAGTGTTTTGTTAGAAAGGAACTCTTTCCTCATGATGATTCTTTAACCTCTTCCTCAAACAGCGAAAACAGCTTCAGGAAAAGAAGCCAGGATAAGGTTTCTCCATAAATCATGTAGTTTTACGCCCCTTGTTTCCTCTCGACCCTTACAGCGACTCGAGAAGAGGCTGAGATTCAGCACAAAGCTCAGAATCAGATGCACAAGCCTATTGTTTGCGACTCAAATATAAAGAATAATAAGTCTGATGAAAGACGGATTTCACTCAGAGGCGGCTGATCGGCCCGATTTCTGAACTGCGTCTCGGTTTCGTTTAGCACGTGACCATACTTTCATATACCTGCTGAAATACTGGGCATACTTATAAATTCTGGGTTCTTCTTAATGGTTAAATGTTTTTCTTTCCTTTCAGCCAGCAAACTTCCATGACTACGAGAATAGCACACATTCAAAGTATCAACATTTGGCTTCTGTTTCTATGTCACAAGCGGAACGCATTAAAATTATCCCACATCCTTATTTGCATATGTATAAGTATCTCCACTCATGGCTTGAGAACTGCCTTTTGCAAATTAATATTCATGATTAAAGTGCTGCCTGATTGCCCAGCAGAAAAAGGGGTGGGGTGAATAGAGGCTCATTATCATTTAAAGGAACAGGCACTCAAACCGGCCGTTTTGAACAGGGCTGTTGAGACAGGGAGAGAAAGGAGTTGTGGTGCTTTATCCTTGTGGTATTTTCAACAAAGCATGTCACGGGCATTTTATTATGACCTCAGGGAACTGTGTCAGCTTGTGGAACAGGAGTATAATCCGTCACCTTTAATGCACAAGGTGTCATCAAAGATACACGATCAGTCAATCAGTTCGTCAAGCTTTCTTTTTTTTTTTAAACACTTTTTCCTTTCTTTTCCTCATGTTTTATGGCAGTTTAATAAACCGTGTTCGTGCTTAAGACACACCAATAAAGGCACCAAATTAAAGGAGAAATATTTAGCAGGTTTTGCATTCGAAGATCCAAATCTTTGTATTTAATAAGGACGTCTTAACTGGCTGGTCTCACGTCCTAATGGGAATCTAAACAGTGATCAAACCTACAGGTAAAGACTCTTGAATCATGCGAGAATTCGTGACAGGAAATCTACACTGTCTGGTCACAACTTATGGAAGCTGAATTAGAGGGAAGTATGAGCTTCCTTTCATGAAATGTAGATTGCCTCCAATCAAAATAAATGTACAAATCAGAAAAAAAAATAATCAGAAAAAGCTTTATTGCCAAGTAATTGTTGCAACAACAAGGAATTTGGCTTGGAGTTAAGGTGCTCAATAAATAAATGCTAAATAAAGACTGTCTATTCTAATAAAGGAGCTACATAAAAATAGTCTATTCTGAGATATTAAGAAATAAGTAAACAAGATAAAAATAAGATAAAATAAATAAACAACTGCGCAGGGAAACAAATGTGCAAATTAGGTTAAAAAATAATAATAATACATATGCCGGACTCGGCATATAATTCACAATTCAGTTATATCTGGTTATCATGTCCATTTTCGAGGACATTTTAAAGTATTTCAAATGAGCTCTTTGTTTGAAAATACTAGAACATGATGCGTTTTTAACAGTTCTCACTTCGTGGGGACATTTGGCCAGTCCCAATGGGAAGAAAACTTGTATTTATTTTTACAAAATGGCACTAAAAGAGCCAAAAGATGTCCTTTTTACTGAAGTTAAGGTTGTAGCATACCTTTAATGTTGGGATATAAGAAGGTATAAGGGTATAAAAAAGTGTGTATGTATGTGTGTCTCTAATACCGTGTCCCACATGACGATGTTGATGTCTCTGCTGAACGAGTTGTTGACGTGCTGAGAGATGTACAGGTTGACAAAATCGCAGAAGTGATGGTACATGTTCACTCCTGAAAAGAAAACATAGATTTGAAGATTAAAGATTCTTGATAAACTAAACATCATAGCGCTGTTTAAAATTTAAATCATGTGTTAAATAGTGTGTTTATGGAATTCAGTCAATCAAGGTTTCTGTGAGAAGTATTTCAGAAATGAAACTCAAATCTGGATCGTTTGTGCTTCTCCTGAAGGAACAATTGACGGCTTTCCCAAAATCACCAGCGTGTCTGTGTGGTAAACCTTCTGGAAAGGTCTGAGTCACTGGAACTACTTCTGACACCAGTGTTAAAAAAATCTCATTCTTACCTCCTGATTGATCCGGTGAAACGTCTGTAGTTTAAAATTCACTTTGTATTCACATCGTATGTTAAACAGTAATCAGACTATTCAGCGACACAGACAGCAGGCAGACTTCATGTTGAAAATGTATCACTTTAAACAATTCACGATACACATCGTGTTTCTGAGAATGCTGTAGAACATCGTTTCTAATCCTACCATGAAAATGACAAACCCCACCTGCATCCAGCTTCATGAAGACTGTAGGTCGCTCGATGATGATGTCACAGTGCCCGTCGTCTACGGGGTGGAAGTCAAGCTCCGTGTACGTCTGCAGCTCGGCAAACCTGGGGAAAGAAGGTCAAGGGTCATCCAAGATGGCTGCCTGGGCTTGCACTAAGTAAATGGTAGAGCTTTATTCTACAATATATTTCTGAAGAGGATAACACTGGACTCAGTGTGGTGATTATATTTTGGACAGCATCATACTAACCAGGACTGCAGGGGGCTCTTGTGCTGCCCCTCTGCCCTCAACGCCTCACTGTCCAGTCTGCAGTGACCCCCAACCTCCCCTTTCTGCAGGAAATCCTCAGAATATCTGCACACACACACACACACACACACACACACAGAGCAAGAAAACAACAGATAGTTTATTATACTATAATTATCTTGTACTAAACAAGACTCAAATTGAGTAAAGGTTGGCATGATGTTAGTTTTAGTCCCCTAAGGAGGTGTGGCCTGTGTCAGTCTCAGTAAAGGAGGTGTGGTCTTGGTATTTGTCAGTCTCAGTGAGGGGGGTGTGGCCTCTGTGTCTGTCTCAGTAAAGGAGGTGTGGTCTCTGTGTTGTCAGTCCCAATTAAGTCAGTGTTACGTCTGTCACAGTCAGTCCCAATGAAGGAGGTTTGGCTTCTGTGTCTGTCTCAGTGAAGGAGGTGTGGCTTCTGTGTCTGTCTCAGTAAAGGAGGTGTGGCCTCTGAGTTAGTCTGACTAAAGGGGGTGTGGCCTCAGTGTCTGTCTCAGTAAAGGAGGCGTGGTCTCTGTGTCTGTCTCAGTAAAGGGGGTGTGGCCTCTGTGTCTGTCTCAGTAAAGGGGGTGTGGTCTCTGAGTGAGTTAGTCTCAGTAAAGGAGGCGTGGACTCTGTGTCTGTCTCACTAAAGGAGGTGTGGTCTCAGTTAGTTAGTCTCAGTAAAGGGGGTGTGGCTTCTGTGTCTGTCTCAGTCAAGAAGACGTGGTCTCTGTGTCTATCTCAGTAAAGGAGGTGTGGACTCTATCTGTCTCACTAAAGGAGGTGTAGTCTCTGAGTACGTTGGTCTCAGTAAAGGGGGTGTGGCCTCTGTGTCTGTCTCAGTAAGGGAGGTGTGGCCTCTAAGTTAGTCTCAGTAAAGGAGGCATGGTCTCTGTGTCTATCTCAGTAAAGGAGGTGTGGTCTCTATGTGTGTCTCAGTAAAGGAGGTGTGGCCTCTGCATGTGTCTCAGTAAAGGAGGTGTGGCCTCTGCATGTGTCTCAGTAAAGGAGGTGTGGCCTCTTAGTTAGTCAGTCTCAGTAAAGGAGGTGTGGTCTCGGTGCCTGTCTCAGTAAAGGAGGTGTGGTCTGTCAGTCAGTCTCAGTAATGAAGGCGTGGCCTATGAGTTTGTCAGTTCCAATGAAGGAGGTGTCGGTCCTTCAAATTGTACTGCGTTTAATAGTTAGCTGCTTTAAATGCATCTTTTATGCAGCAGATATAAAGGATGCACATTGCATTGTCTTTCTGAGCTTTACAGACAGACAGACAGCTTCTTCACACTGTCCGTTTCCTTCTCACCACCTTGTTGACTCTCATTGTGGTCACTGACCTCTCATGACCCCTGCGGGGCTTCTGGAGGTCTAGATAGAGGTTGGTAGCTCTGCAGTAGCGCAGGTGACTCGTGCACTTCAGAGAGGATTCCCCCTGAGACAGGAAAAGAGCGAAGGACACAGAACCGTGCATCACATTCCAGTCGAAATTCTATCGGCCGTAAGAAATAATAACAGTTTCTTCAGAGTCGAAGAAGAAGGAAATCACAAGACCACAGAACTGAGAATGAGAGGAAATCTGTTTACTGGAGTTAAAGGCTGGCAGAGAGTCTTAATCTCACTCAGACGCTCTTTAACGTAGCCAAAGTCGGCCTGCTTCCAGAAGATTTCCTGAGCCGCTTGCAACGAGCGGGCCCTAACACACACACACACACACACACACACACACACACACACACACACACACACACAAAGAAACAGACATCAGTGATAGCATGCTTCACTACATTACTAATAATGGCACAGTTTATTCTGAGTTTCCTGTCATAAATTATCAAAAATGTAAAAAAAATAAATAGATTCTCTCCTCAAGTCACTGTATTTTTGTGGGCTCCCCCCCAAGAAGAAATAATTTCAGGAAATACATTACACTGTCCAGCTGTTATTGCATCATAATATAAGAGCCAATCATATCCTAATATGCAAATATAAGCCATGTAACCCTGGTTTCCAATTTGAATATTCATATGAGCTACATTGTGGTATAATGTAATTTTTGTAGAATTGCCAAGTCAAGCAGGTTGGTCTTCAATATACACTTACCGGCCACTTTATTAGGAACACCCATCCACCTGCTGTTTGGTGCAGTGCGCTGATCAGTCAATACTTCGACAGCAGCACAATGCATCAAATCACGCAGATACAAATCAAGAGCTTCAGTTGATGTTCACAATGTTCAAACAATAGAACAGGAAAAATTGTGATCTCACAGTGAAGTGTGACTTTCTTTCTTTCACTGTGGCATGGGTGTCGGTTTGAGCCAGATGAGTATTTTTGGTTTGAATATTTCAGAAACTGTTGATCTCCTCCTGGGGTTTTCACACACAACAGTCTCAACACAGAATGGTGCGAAAAACAAAAAACACTGAGTGAGTGAGGGACAGTTCTGTGGGTGGAAACAAACGCCTTGTTGAGAAGAGAGGTCAGAGGGAAATGGAAAGATTTACGGTTCGAGCTTTTTTGCCAGGAAGGATATAGTAACTCATATAATCACTTTTTACAACCGTGGTGAGCAGAAAAGCATCTCAGCATGCAACGTCAGAAAGAACACATTGGGTTCCAGTCCTGCAGCCAAGAACAGGAATCTTACAATCAACAAGTTCCTATTAACACGGCCGCTGAGTGTATATTGGATTGTCAGTTTTAAAACTTCCTAGTTGACTCTATAAAGCATTCTAAACTGTGGCATGACATCTAAAAAGGACAAAACATGGAACTACAGCTTGGCTAAAGCCACCGCGATGGAACAAGAAGGTAGAAAATTCACCACCACACACGCAGCACTGTTTTGAGTGACAGTTGCATTGAAAATGTAATGCAAGTTTACAGTTTTTCCCCTTTCGTCAATCAGGCAAAGACATCTTTGGTGCCTTCTCAAATTTTTCCACTGGAACTACATGAATTTAAAAAAAAAAAAAAAGCATTAACAAGTCAAGTTTATTTCTATAGAGCTTTTAACAATAAACATTGTCACAAAGCAGCTTTACAGAATTTGAACAACTGAGCTAATTTTATCCCTAATCTATCCCCAATGAGCACGCCTGTGGCGACGGTGGCAAGGGAAAACTCCCTCAGCCAACATGAGGAAGAAACCTCGAGAGGAACCAGACTCAAAAGGGAACCCATCCTCATTTGTGCAACAACAGACTGCATGACTATAGCATTAACAGTTTTAACATAAAGTCAGCTTCGTTGATGTTATAAACCCCCCACCGACGGAAACCCGAGCGCAAAACCATTCACGTCAACCGCAGTCCCCAGCCATAGACGCATTACAAACAAGTAACAGAAGACGTCATACGGACACGCTGATGTATGGTTTCATACACAATAGAACTTCCCACCATCTAAAAACATGAATTAACTTGTGAATTCACTGTGTAGCTGAATGTTGTAACGTTACGGGCCAGCCATCTTGGACAACAGGAATCCTTTCACAAAACAGAATGTTGCTGCCTTGCTGTTGTCCTAGACAGCAGTCTATTCCCATAAAGCAGGACTTTCAACTGAATGCATCTTCTAAGAACATTCATTTCCAGTGACCTTATAGGAAAGCATTTACGGTAACCTGTGATGTCGGCGCGCTGTGTAATGAAACCAAAGAGTTAGCTAGTTGGCAGTCACAGGTCGAGCTAGTTACAGTCACAAAGTTAGAAGATCGTACAGTGGAGTACGGTTATAACACGGTAGTTGGGATCCAAAGAATCCGACCGTGTTATGAGTGAATCTGTGTCATAACAGGATGGAAAATCTGGCATGGCTTGAGAAGAAATTGCAAGAACTACAATTGTTTTTACCATGCTGTGAGCAAAAGCAGAATCCAAAATACAAAACAAGAGTCGAGAACCAAAATAAAAGTCTTGGGAAGGGTCCTACTGAATGCAATACTTCGCAACGTGTGCAAGAGTTCAGCGTCTTTATAAGCGTGCTGATTGCGCTCTAATCCAGGACAGGTGCACGCACTTAGTCTTTAAGGCGCATGAGTGAAAGTTCGAAGCACGCCAGGTGGGAACACATGCAGATTTGACATCTATACAGCGTAGTAGATTACAAGAGCAGTAAGAAAAATATGGACAGTCGTGAAACAATTTGTTGTTTTGGCCGGGCTCCTGCCTAAACTAATAATCAGATAATCAATTTTTCTTTGGCTAATCAGATATAAGGTATGCCACCACTCTTGCTGGAGAAGGTGGGGGTTAGGTGCCTTGCTCAAGGGCACTTCAGCCATTCCTGCTGGTCCAGAGAATCAAACCAGCAATCTTTTGGTCTTGAAGCTACTTCTCTAACCATTAAGCCATTAAAATTGCCAAACAATGAAAGCATTTTTCGTAGATGCATGACGTTCGCCGCATAAGTATCGTTGCATTCAAACCATCCTAATGCATTTCCAAGTGACTCGATGACCTTGGAAGTGACTGGTGGTGGAGCCGCAATGCCGTCCTCATCCCTCATCCTTGTCGACGACTTCACCAATCTGGTCCGGTTGCAGCTGATTCTCGGTGATGTTACAGATAACAAAACTCAATCATGCGATGTACCGCCGATGTAAAACATGCCAGCAGAAACGACTAGGCATAAATTTTGGGAGCCATGAGCTGACCATGTTACAACGGTTTTCGTGTAATAGCAATCCGTATTATACCGGCACACCAATGTTTATTTCTTGGTCTCATCTCATCATCTCTAGCCGCTTTATCCTGTTCTACAGGGTCGCAGGCAAGCTGGAGCCTATCCCAGCTGACT
>JANZLB010000019.1:36063073-36073501 GCA_026167865.1 Notarius quadriscutis
ATGTGCCGCGGTAGACATTCTAGAAGGCCCCCCCCATCATGTGCTGTGGGAGACGTTCTCGAAGGCCACTGATCATCTGCTGCGGGAAACGTTCTAGAACACCCCTGACCTGTCCTGGAAATGTCCTTACCCTCTTCTAGAAGGCCTTTAATCTGTTCCTCCTTCTCTCTGATCAGCTCCAGGGTTTCAGTGGAGTTGAACCTGGTCGACAGCTCCTCTCTCAGACCCTTGATTTCCTGGACCAACAGCACATGAAGTGAGAAATAACAATAGACAGTATTTACTCAGGCCCCTTGTTCTGCATCTTTAACCAGGATGATCAGACCATAAAAACACGTGGGTTAAACAAAATAACAGTGCTTTGCCGGCGAAAGGAAAAGTCTTGAGAAGGCGCGTGTGTACGTCTCTTCTCCACAATGAAGAAAAGCACTCACCTTCTTTGCGATGTCCCGCTCCTTGCAGGCGAGCTGAGCTTTCCTCTCTGTATCAGCGATGCGCTGTGTGAACTCGTCTTTGAGAGACTGCACACTGGCGCTCTCCTCCTTCAGACTGATCATCTCACTGCAGAAACAAATTCACACACTTCACACTGTGGCTCAAAACAACTCCGATATCATCAGGAAAGCTGCAGGAATAACGATCCACGAACTAACACAAGAAATGGATTCCTCTCCTCGCAACAGCATTGGTTTCAACTGGTTCAAACAAATGCTTGAACCAACAACCTGCAAATAAACTACTTTGAAGACACACGCAGGCCATGATCAGTTTTAAATGCCTAAGTTTTCGGCAGTTTTCACAGATGGTTCACAATACCAGGCATTACGACAAAGCTGACAAATCAGCACTGATGTAAAACCCGAAGGAAAGGCTGAGCGTATAAAAATGCCAATGGCTTGCTCCAAGTGTCCTGGAGAATTCTTCTCATCCCACACAGAGGTTCAGAGAATCAAGGACACCAAAACCAAAAAAGGAAAACACCAGCAATAAAGGTCGTCAGTCTGGAGAGTTAACATTAAAAAGGTGTGCGATCTCAAAATTGCAAGCGGGCGACATTTCTGACCCACCTAATTCGTTCATTTTATTTTATCTCCCTTCACTGCTGCAAGATGTCCTCCTGTTCCTTTAGATCTCCCGCTAAACCAAGGCTGCCAAGGTCGCAACGTCACCTAAGGGACAACTCGTCTCTCTTCCTATCTGCTGTTTACGCAAATCAAGGCTTTTTCCTTCTCTTCATCTTCAACAATTTTCTGCATTCAGAATAAAATCAGGGATTTCAAATGCTACATCTGGTGCCTTCAGGGTTCTTCAAAAAGAGCTCTGCACTCGAGAAATCCTCTGCCATGAGGTGTTCCAGCAAATTGACAAATCCATCATGATATTTTTCTGCACGTAAATTGAACATTTAAACCAATCCATCAGTTTGGTCTTTATAGTTACAATGCTATAAATGTCTCGAAAGCTGGTAAACCTTGTGCTTAAGATTTAAATGTCAACCCGAGCGAGGTTCCGCTTTACTTTATCAGTTATTATTTATGTGGAATGTCACGCTGCACTTTCCTCAACCTGAACAAATATTATGACCACTTAATCTGTTACTCTGACATTCAAAATTCAAGCGCGCGCGCACACAGAAAGCTGGTTCTTCAATTCTCAAAAAATAATGAAGAGGTTCAGATCGGACCTCATGTCACAAAATCAAATTCTCGATCAACACACTGACTGTGATGGAATAAAAACACTGAACAACTCACTCTTTGAGATTATCACACTCCTCCTCCAGTCGAGCCTTGTCTTTACTCACAGCGAGCAGCTGGGCTTCTCGTTTCTCCAGTCTGCCTGTGAGCTCATCAACCATCTGGGGGGGAAAGGGGGAGAGAGAGAGAACATCAACGTCAACGCAATGAGTTTTGATGACAGATTTATTCACATGTGCCGAACTTAAACCCCCTCTTCAATCAAGAAAAATTTTGACTTCTATTCCTTCACTCCTGTTTCCTGGATGTTCAGTAAATCTCCTCATAGATCCATGCCAATTCAATTTAATCCATTTTAGAGCCAAAACCAAAAGCTCATTTCGTGGAAAAATCAGTCAGAAGTTCAACCTCAGGACACACGATTAATTCCATCGGATTGATTTTTGCTGTTTTCAATCAATTAAACCTGAAATCAAATTATGGATGCCGAAGCAGCGCCACTTCATCACAACCCTACTATTGTGCATTCTCCTCGAACAATACAACCCTGGTGTTTTTAATGCGAAAAGTTTAACAACCGTGCCAAATTCAGACCTTCTGAAGTTCCAGGAGCTGGCAAGTGGAGGCTCCTTTCTGATCCTCAGTTATGGGTGATGTCACCGAATCGCATGACTCTTCTGGTTCAGTTCTTTCATTAGTCAGCGTGAGATGTGACCCGGATTCCTGCTCCTCCTCCAGAAGCTCTTCTGGCTGTTCGGAGTTCACTGGAGTCGCGCTACGCCCGCTCTCCTCCATCTCGTCCATTGATTGGTCCTTTATGGAATCAGTTGTACCTCCCTCCACCTCTTCCTGTTCCTGTTCAGTTTGCGGTGCCGGTAAAGCCGAGAGCGGGCTGGTTCCGGCAGTAACCGATGCCAGAGTACGGCTGCCGGGGATCTCGTCATCAGAGTTGACTTCGCTGACGCTGCGGCTGTCCAGAGAGTGTACGCTGAACGAGTCGATGCGCTCAAATGCGTCAGACGAGGACCCGCAGCTCTCCGTCAGCTTCGGGTAGTCGTCCAGACGCGGGAAATCGCCGCACGTGGAAGCGGAGAGGAGCTGGAAGGAGCCCTGCATGAGGTGCAGCCCCGCTTTGACCTCAGCTGTCTCCTGCCTGGAGCTGGCTGAGCTCTCGCTGAGGACGCTCTCGTGGTCCAGCACCTCAATGTCACTGGTTGTGGAGGTACCGGAAGAAAACGCGCTCACAGGAGGAGACGGAGTGTCACTCTGCCGGTCTTCCGATTTCGCATCTTTGGATTCCAGCATGTCGTCTTTGGGTGGGTCTTTCCCTGGGCTCTTCAGCTCAGCAGAACCACAGCTTTCGGCTTTTTCTGTACATTTGGGCTCCGCAGGCACGTCCGCTTTTGCGACTTGCGGACTCAAAGTAGAATCCTGCGTCTCCGTTTTGCTCTCGGCGTCCTCTTTTTGCTCCAGAACAGACGCTTCATCTTTTGGCTTCACCTCCTCTGGCTGGCTCTCCGCGACTTGGGCACTGCTTTGTTCGCTCAGATCTTCTCGAGAAGCCGTGGAAGAGTCAACATCATCCTTAGCGGCGGGTTGCGTCTCTTCTTCCGATTTCTCCTGCAGCCGGCAGGAGGACTTGGCAGGCGCCACGGACACCACCGGAGTCTTCTTGACCGGCTGCCCATCTCCAGGAGACAAGAAGGCACTGAAGAAACTCTCAGTTTCATCAACCACAGTGCGAGTGACGGGCTTGGTGATGGCTTCTGATGAAGGCGCGAGGGTCTTCGGGCATTCCTCCGAAGGAGAATCCCACTGGTTCATCCCCCATCCTGTGGGCACTGGCTTGATCTCGACATCTGAGAACACCAAAAACAAAAAAAAGAAGGGACACAAATCAAGCAAATGCCAACAAGTTCCAAAGACACATCTTGATTAAATAGACACGCCCCTCTCATGTTCAATGATCCTAACATCAGAGCTTTCAGTACATCCTTCTAAACCCTCTGTTCATTTTAAACACTTTTGCTCCGACAGCCTCACAGCTCCAGGATCTCAATCTAGAGCTCAGGTTAGTGTCTGAGCAGAGTTCCACATGTTCTTGTTATATCTCTGGTTTACTCCAACCCCCCAAAAACACTCCAGGAGACAGCTATGACAAATTTCCCCTCGCTCTGAACGTGCATCTGCACAGTGCCCTGAAATGCCCTGGTGTCCCGTTCACATCCCGGGTTTTATTCCTGTCCTTCCTGCGAGGACGGTTGACTCAAGTATGCAGTATGAGTTAAGGTTTCAGCGTATAACCCCTCTGAAATGCACCCCAACAAGCCTGTCCTGGGACAGACCAGGGGTCCCCTGTGTGAACCTGACCAAGATAACGCACTTTCTGAAAAAACGTGTAGCGTGTAACGACAGACAATTCAAGTCGAGAATGCAAGTTGTTGCCGAATAAGATTTTGACTACAACGCTCCATTAAAAAAAAAAAAAAAAACACGTTCTATATTAGTCTTATTTTTAAGCAGCCCAATCACCTGTGCAAATTTCCCTTCAAGGATTAATGAAGTGTATCCATCGATCGATGATTGTGTACACTGAAATTCACGATAATATTAACACCAAATCTTTGGACATGCTTTTCAGCAGATTAGGAAAATCTGCTCAGGCCACCTTGCTGGAAAAAAAAAGTAGTTTATTATGAAATCAGACGACATGATATTTTCACTCTTTCACAACGGTCACCATAAATTCTTGGTTGTGAGACCGGCAACACGACAAGTTGGACCCCAAACAATCATAATTCATGTTCTTGCATGTCGTTTTGGAGAAGGGTCAACAAATTCTCAATCATGGCTCCAGAAGGAACGTGAAGCAACACATTGTAGGAATTGTCCAACCACGTGACGAAACTCAAAAAATTCTGACATGCTCAACATTTGTCGGGGTGTCGTGGGACATCCGAGATGCTACATTGCTGTTCTTTGATCACGTCACACAACAAGATCCATTCGCTGTTCCTGACGTTCATATTCGAGCCCAATGCTGGAAATTTATCAGCCACTATTAAATCGTGTCAAAATCGGGCTGAATTCACGGAGTGTGAGCCCAGCATAATTCTGATCAACTGTCAGACATGAAAAAAGGAAAAGTTTCTGAATCATTGCGCATCATGGCACATCGTACACAAGACGAGAGGCATATAACAGTGAGGCATCTCGAACATCTCAAATCAGAAACTAAACAAGGTTCCTGGAGGTGATCTGTCAACTCCCAGTGTTTTGACAGCTTGGTCCCCCCCCTCGATCATCAGGGTAGATTTTCAAAGACATGCACTGACTCAGCGGACAGCTGTCACCTGAGCAAACATCCGGCTTTCATGATGACTTAAATCTAGGCTTTAGGTCTACGTTGGAAATGTTACAGGATGCCTTTGACCTGCCCTGGAAACATCTCTTCAAGAACACCACTGATCCGTCTGCCCCGGGGACGTTCTCAAACACCACGGATCCGTCTACTGCAGGGACGTTCTGGAACACCACTGATCCGTCTTCCCCGGGGACGTTCTCAAAAACCACTGATCTGTCTGCCGTTGGGACGTTCTTGATCACTCCTGATCTATCTGCTGTGGAGATGATCTTGAACACTACTGATCTGTCTGCCGTTGGGACGTTCTTAACCACTACTGATCTATCTGCTGTGGAGATGATCTTGACTATCACTGATCTATCTGCTGTGGAGATGATCTAGACTAATGGCTGATCTATCTGCTGTGGAGATGATCTCGACTAATGGCTCATCTATCTGCTGTGGAGATGATCTAGACTAATGGCTCATCTATCTGCTGTGGAGATGATCTCGACTAATGGCTGATCTATCTGCTGTGGAGATGATCTTGACTATCACTGATCTATCTGCTGTGGAGATGATCTTGACGAATGACTGATCTATCTGCTGTGGAGATGATCTTGACTATCACTGATCTATCTGCTGTGGAGATGATCTTGACTATCACTGATCTATCTGCTGTGGACATGATCCTGACTAATGACTGATCTATCTGCTGTGGACATGATCCTGACTAATGACTGATCTATCTGCTGTGAAGATGATCTTGACTATCACTGATCTATCTGCTGTGGAGATGATCTTGACGAATGACTGATCTATCTGCTGTGGACATGATCTTGACTAATGGCTGATCTATCTGCTGTGGAGGTGATCTTGACGAATGACTGATCTATCTGCTGTGGACATGATCTTGACTAATGACTGATCTATCTGCTGTGCAAACGTCACCTGGGCAAACATCTGGCTTTCGTGATCACTGGGCTAAAGTGCCAGCTTCATTAAACCAAGGCTGAAGATTAAACATCTCAACCCACCGTCTAAACTCGGTGTGATGGCGTCGCCCCACTGATCCTCTTCCTTTATGTCCAGAACTCGGTCGATGGATTTCTGTGCGGTGCTCAGAGCCTGTTTAGCGAAACTGGACAGCTGGGAAGCGTTAAACCAACTCATTTTACTCGCAGCTTAGCAGCAGAAGATCTTATTTAACAAAACATCCTGACTTTCCGCGCATAAACCTCAACTTACAGCAAACTGACACGTTTAGCTCAACGGCTAATACGTCACTAACTTAGTATTAGCTTGCTAGGCCGCTAGCCGGCTAACAAAGTCAAGAAAATCGGATTTTCGCCATCAGTCCGATTCCTATCAAAAATCTCCTGTCAGACAGAATTAGACAAAACAGCCAGGTGTCATTCCGACATCCGGGACAGCGATGAGCTTGAAACTCTCCACCTGCGCTTTTGTTTTGGAGTGAGCTCAGAAGTCTCGAGCTGGCGAATCGCGACGCTTCTACTTCCGGTCCACGTCGCACCAAGCAACGACGTCAGCTCATAACTCCGCCCACAAAACAAAGCCTTGTCAGTTCCTCATCACAAGTCCAACATAATAATAATTTTTGGTTGAAGGGCTATTGCAATGGAAAAACTGACTTACATAGAAATATAAGAGGTTTGTAAAGATGTGGGGATCATTTATGGAATTTCTAGAGGGAGATGATTTGACTGTAGCCTGCTGTCTCTGTGTGCATACACACTACATGCTTGCCTGCTGTCTGGGTTGTTTGAATGATTTTCCTTTTTCATGATAAGCAACTGCTAAACCAACTAAACCATGTCACTCAATATTTCTTTTCCAATTTGGAATATTTTGTGCTTTAGCATGATAATGGATGTGCCCTTTTTTATGTGATGTTTTTGTATGTCTTTCCTATGGTAATTGAAAAAAGTTAGTTATTTGTCCAAAAAAAAATTATAATAATTTTTGATCTATCTACCTATTTATCTTCTTTTTTCAAGGGAGCTCTTCTTTACCCAAATGTTTCCAGGTTATCAGCCGAGGCATGTTTGACTTTTGACATTTGCTTGATATTTGTCTTGATATTTCTTGATTTCTGCTTTCCATACACACTTTGTCTTTGTTCACAAGCATGATAATTCGCCTCCTGATGTGCATGACTTCACTTTTTGTTTGGCTGGGTTTTCAATTTTGTGTTTCTGCTTCAAAACTCAGCAGGCAAGTACAAGAAGTATGATTCCACAAACATCCACATGAACCACAGAACCTACAGAGCTCCATACAGAATACTTCATGAAGCTGTAATGATCAAGCTATTAAATATCTCACAAGTAATTAAGAGTAATCTGTACAATCTGCATCTTGTATCCGGAGTAAAACAACACGCTCGAACCGTGTCATTCTTGTTCAACAGGGATTACAGTATCATTGTTCTTGAATCTTAACAGCACACCACACAATTACTCACTCAGTGAAATCATGTTCCATGAAATAAGACAGAACGTCCAGAGATAAACCACAGAAGCTAAATTTTAAGACTTCCAAAGGATCAAACATTCTGTGATTGTTACCAGGGGAAGCCATGGCCTCATGGTTTGAGAAGCAGTTTTGGGACCAAAAGGTAGCTGGTTTAATTCCCTGGACCAGCAGGAAAGGCTGAAGTGCCTTTCAGTAAGGCACCTAACACAAAACTGCTCCCCAGGCTACTCTGGGTATGTTGTACATCGCTCTGGATAAGAGCTGCTAAATACAGATCATGTTAATGTAATGTAAAATTTCCAGAGTTCCTTGTGAAGAGTATTTATTTGAACAACAAAGATAAACTTATTATGTCACGAAATTTAAGTTCCTTTCTTATTTGGTTGTGTACATGACACACATGGTCTGTGTTTTTACTTTTTTATTTATTTTATGACTATTATTTAGACTTTTATTGCACTCTAGGGTTTTTTTTTCTTTTCTTTTTTCTTTCTTGTGACTGTCTGTTCCTGACTTTTTCAATCTATGAGCTGCTGAAACCAGTCAATTTCCCCACTGAGGGATGAATAAAGTTGATCTTATCTTATCTTATCTTATCTTATCTTATCTTATCTTAAATGTTTTCAAGGACAGTTCAAACTTTCCAGTGCAAAAAAAGCCCATAATGTAGTGTGACTTTAAACATCATCTATGAGTAAATGTGAATTTACATTATGCTTGATTATTAAATCGAATAAATAAAAGGTTCTACGGAGGTTGGTTTGATTGGCCTATAAAAACAAAACAGCATGAAACAATGGTTTACTCGACTAAACCTGACAGGCCTGACTTTGTCTCAACATAATGCATGATAGATTTAAAAAATAATACAGATTAAGACATTAATGTGAACAGTGAGTTAATCTGCAGAACACTGAAGATTTCATTTGCAATATTCCACCTGTAGAGGACACTCATTTGCCTTGTTTTATTTTTGGTCCTGGAGAACCTACTGTCCTGGATATTGAAATGTTTTTGCTGCTCTAACACACTCGCTGCATCCCAGGAAGGATTGTTCATGAGCTGATTCATTGGATCAGGTGTGTTGATGAAGGGGAATGTGGTGTTGCATCTTAGACAATGGTACTGGACTGGGGTGGGTTTCACAAAAGCCTCTTAACTCTAAGAGCATCTTAACTAGGAGAGAGAGTTCATTGTGATGCTCACTCTACCATTTAACGATGATCTTTGTGCTACGATGCTTTTGGGAAACCCACCCCTGACCAGTTAGAATTAACCACAAGTAGCCTGCCCTGATAGAACCAGCCAATAAGTGTCAAAACCCCTGTAAAGCATCTAATCTTACCAATTAGAACCAGCCTGTAAGTGTCCAAATCATCTCTAAAACTATGATAGCACATCATCTAGAACCATTCTGCTCATCCAGAACCAGCCTGGGGTGGGTTTCCGAAAAGCCTCTTAACCCTAAGAGCATCTTAACTAGGAGAGACAGTGTTCATTGTGATGCTCATTCTACCATTTAACGATGATCTTTGTGCTACGATGCTTTTGGGAAACTCAGGACTGATCAGTTAGAACGAACCTCATCAATCAGAATTGGGCTGAAACTGTCAAAAAAAAAAAAAAAACCCTGGGCAGCTAGTACCAACTTGATCAGCAAGAAGTAGTCTGGCCTGAAACCAAAACCCCTCTACGGCTATCAAACCGGACTCAGTAGAACTGTCTGTCTGACCAACAGAACGAGCCTGCAAATGTCCAAAAGCTTCCTAAAACCATCAAAACTGACCAGTCTGACTACTTTTACCAGTCCGATGAGCTAGAACCAGCCTGCACGTCCAAAATCCCTCTAAAACCGCAAAGTCAAACCAGTTAGAACTAGCCTGAACAGTTTCAACAAGTGTCCAGTGTTCCACTAAACCAACAAACCTGACCAGCTTAACCAGGTGAGGCTGGAGACAAGCTAAAGCCATCTTACTGGCCCAGGCTGTTTTTTTTTTTTTTTTAAATAGCAGGGACAGTATCACATGAATATCCTATTCATTAAATTATGAAATGCGTTTAATTTACTCACTCAGCTCATCAAAGTAGGTCTCCACACCATCCTCACCCATCACGGAGCACACCAGCCTGGCTTTTAGAAACGTTGTCCACTTGTTAACTAGAGATTTTTGGCCTCCCTCATCATTCTGATAACACAAACACATTCACACTCACTTCATTCTGCTTAAAAGGCAGAGATTTAAGAGAAGAATCAACTCCATCCTATCGAATGATCTGTCAATTCCAGGCAGCTTACACGCTACCTGCTTGTCAACTGCAACATCAACTTCTTTATAAATTTCACATTATGGATGAGATTCTATTGCTGATAAGCTAAATGCTGTGACTGATATTTCATCAAACCAGAGATTAATTCTTCTTACAATTTGTTTGTTTTTTACAATTTCATTGTTCAAAAATTTCAGCTGGGCAATATATCTACAGCCTTGATGTTTATAACAATTCAGGTGTCAGATTCGTTAATTTTCTGTGCTCCATGATTAAACACTCTACGATTAAAATCATGGAGTATATCTTTAACCTCTGGTATTTGGTTAATTTGGACCGCACCAGACACACTCGCCCCACTCTGGCCAACACACTGGGGCTCGCGGTCCCTCCAGAGTCCAGACTCTTCTCCCGGAAGAAAAAGTAGAGCTTGTCATCATTCTTCTCAGAGCTGTCAGGAATCTGCTTTATTTGAATGAACACTGGTTCTAAAATAGAGACAGAGAGGAAGTGAGAAAAAAGAAGGAAAGGAAAACGAGGAATTTAATTTTTCATCTCATCTCATTATCTGTAGCCGCTTTATCCTGTTCTACAGGGTCACAGGCAAGCTGGAGCCTATCCCAG
>JANZLB010000019.1:36084809-36112259 GCA_026167865.1 Notarius quadriscutis
CGCCCGTACTCAGCTGGGATAGGCTCCAGCTTGCCTGCGACCCTGTAGAACAGGATAAAGCAGCTACAGATAATGAGTTGAGAATTTATGTAATTGGAGGAAGACGCACATGATTAGAGTGATGGTCAGGTGTCCACATACCTTTGGCCAGATGGTGCATGTGCAAAATGTGACCTTTTTTTTTTTTTTTTTTAAAAGTAGAAAAGGTTTGAGGTTAAGTGGGTGTGGACTACTTTAAAAAAAAAAAAAAAAGGGACCTTGAGGACCCACTGTGATGATGCTTTTTTTTTTTTTTTTAAATATAGAAAACGTTCACGGATGGTCGGTCTTGGTTTCGTGTTATATTGTGGCTGTGTTTACATTGTTGGCCTTGATGAACAATTCCACATATTTTCACACCATTTGGATGTTCTTATCCTGCTAGTTTGCATAGACAGGACCTGTAGCCAAAAACACGCTCAGCTGAACCCTTTTTCCAAGTCGTGCGTGACGAGTGAGTCTGTTTCCACTGCAGCTTTTGTGCTTTTGCCTTGAGGTCTTGGATTTTTAATATCGTCCGTATCCTAACTCTGCCGTGATCAGATAAGTAACACATCTACCAAACGGAGTATAGATTTGACGTAATATGCATGTTATCTATTTAGAGCACCTCGCACTACTGGAGTGAAAGTTATTTCCTGTACGAGCCTTGTTTTTGTGTGTTGTGAAAGTGAGCCCTGTGCACTTGCGAAACGTGTGTTCTGTAGTTTATTTTGACCGTTGGATCGTCTTCAGGGCAGGACGCGCTATTCCTCATGAGCTCTCACTCTGCTATACACACTAAGCTGAACTTGGTTTCAGGTGCTGGGGTTGAGGGTGTAGCATACGAGTGTATCAGTGTCCACTTGCATTGCTGTTTGACTACGTGAGAGTGTGTGAGCATGCTTGGGCAGCCCTCGTGACTGCAGACAGAGAAGGTATGAGAGAGCACATGACTCGTTCAAAGTTTAGTGCACAAAAAGTGATGAGTGTTTTCCTCGTCATGGCGTCGTGTTCAACCCGTTCAGAGCTGAGTCACCAGCGCAGCACCTGACTTTCACTGCAGCTGCAGTCATAGTTGCATAAATCCACTTTGGTTGATGAATCTCCAGGATTGAGACTGATCATTGTGTATAGTGCATAAGGCCTGGTGTTATGACCTTGATATTGAATCAATTGCACCAGACTTTGGCTTCTGAGAGAGTATCTGTGGTTCGTACTCCATCCATACTTCTGACCAACTTCCTGTTTGTGGGAAACGAGGGCTGTGTCACCCAGGCGTCAGTCGTGTCCTGTGATCCTGGTGCATAATGGCGATCAAGACGCATTCCACGATCAATCATAAAACTTCTGCAGAAACATCAAAGACAACATACAGCATCTTTTGACAAGACGAGTAACCTGATAAACGTGTGCGTGTGTGTGGACAGCCAACCATGACGAGTGCTAGAGTTTCGTTTTCTGTTTTCTTGGCAAACAAGTTATGATGGATGGTTTTTTTTTTTTTTTTTTTAAACCTCTCGGGCAGCAATCACACCAGATTTACAACCATTTTTCTTTGTGAGTAACTTCACCTCAAGACATGAAATCTTAGTTTGCAACTCAAATCCAGATTTTTGCTGCGTTTCTGAATGATAAGTAAACTTATTTCTTTGATTTATTTTCAAGATGGATGCAAGTTGGTTTATAAATCACAGCGTTTCTGCATTTTTATTCATTTAGCGTATTTATTCAGCCCACTGAGGACTGCAGTCCTGATCCATACTGAGAAATCTGATATATCTTTGAAAAAAGGGATCTTTGAAATTTATTCTGGTGAATCCACGTCAGTTTGTTTCTTTTGGTGTTGCTCGTGTTAAATAACATTTTCATAAATAATGTCAAGATGAGCTTGCTTTTGAGGATCAACATGATTCACATTTATCTTGAAATGTAAAGTGGTTTGACTGAGAATGGTGGTATTAGAAATTTCACACCATTTAATCTCACCTTTTTTTTTAAAAAGTAAATAAAAAGTCAAGTTTCACTTTTCTGTTGAATCACATGAATTCTGTTTTTTTTTTTTTTTAAATCACGCATGCAACTGGTGTTGGGTATCGGCCAGCTTTAAAAGAGAGTATGAAGAAAAAGAAAATTTGTCAGAATTTTACACTTAAATGTCAAACCTCAATGTCAGTTGTCTGTCACCCAAAAAACATTCAGCCTGATCAGCTGGATACAGGTCATCAGATGATTTTTCTCTTGCATCATCAGGAAGACGGGCTGTTTGTTTCTGAACGTGACCTGATGGTCATCTGCTCATCCTGTATGTTTCTCTCTCTTTTTCTCACAGCTCTGACAAAATGACATCAAGGAAGAAAGTTCTGCTGAAAGTGATCATCCTCGGGGACTCAGGGTGAGCGTCTGCTCCGAGATCGTGCCCGTACAAGAGAGGAAATGCTGCAGCACTGCACACCTTCATGAACATGTATTTTTAGATTAATCAGTAACTCGTAAAGCAGGTGAGCAGAGGCTGGAAGTTCACAATGCTGTCCTGCAGAACACAATCAGCTGATGGTGTTCGTGTCTGGAGGGTTAAAAGCAAACGCCCACGACAGCACCTGTCGGATGAGCTTTGTTAAAACTTTCAGCTGTTGTCATGAACCACGTCTCCAATAGAAAACTCGTAAAACAGACCTTTCAGGAAGTTTTTGAATACTTTGTGAAAGGGTTTTAAGATACAGAAATGCTAATTATAAGCAGAAAGCTGGTGACTTTAAGTCCTTCGTAGAGGTCTGAGTGCACGAATATGCGATTTGAGATGCTGGGACAAAAGTGAGCTAGTTGCTGAGACGCTTGTCACATGGCTTTTTTTTTTTTTTTTGCACCACATGATGATTTCTGATGATATGAACAAGTGGTGTTTTAAGCGACCACATGATGCAGCAGCCATCTTGTGTACGTACAGTGAAGAAAAAGCATCATCCAGCTTTAAACGGAACAATTTGTCAGTGAATTTGCCCCGAAGTGCAACACACACACTGATAAATGGATCTCTCTTCAGCAGAATACTTCTGATCTAATCAGTCAACATTCAAGTGGTGTTTCCTCTCATTAATTCCTGTTTATTTTTGGTTAATCGTGTGTGGTGTTGTCTTTTTTTTTTTTTTTTAAATGTAAAAGAGCTTTCGGTTCCTCTTTCCTCTCTGTGTGTGTGTGTGTGTGTGTGTGTGTGTGTGTGTGTGTGTGTGTGTGTGTGTGTGTGTATAGAGTGGGAAAGACCTCTCTGATGAACCAGTATGTGAACAAGAAGTTTAGCAATCAGTATAAAGCTACAATAGGAGCTGACTTCCTGACGAAAGAGGTGATGGTGGATGATCGACTTGTCACGATGCAGGTACGAACCCTCGTCATGCACTGATGGGAATAAATCTTCTCATACTCTGAGAACAAAATGGGTTTTGATATAGCTACGACTGTTTTTATGGAAATCCAGCGTGATGCTCCAGGCCTCGAGGGTTTTGAGGAACTAACATGAGTATAACCCATCTGAGCAGGTGCAGGGTAGTTTGAGAAGTAACAAGAGAAGCAGTGACTGAAGTCAGTACCAGTCCGCAGCAGTGAATCACAAAGCAGTACATTTCTTGTTTGATTTTTTTTTTCACAGAAAAGTTCAGACACCAGGATGAGTGTTCAGGTTCACCTCTGAGCATCAGCATGCAGCCTCATTTCAGATCTATAAAATAATCAGAGTTTTATTTATTTATTTTGCCCACAGATCTGGGACACGGCGGGTCAAGAGCGGTTCCAGTCACTGGGTGTGGCGTTCTACCGTGGCGCAGACTGCTGCGTCCTCGTCTTCGACGTCACGGCACCGAACACCTTTAAGACACTGGACAGCTGGAGGGACGAGTTTCTGATCCAGGCCAGCCCTCGAGACCCAGAGAACTTCCCCTTTGTCGTGCTCGGAAACAAAATCGACCTGGAGAACAGGCAGGTGAGTGCTGCAGGAGCCTGGGTTTGCGTGTTCTCATAAATCACACAAACAGCTGTGCTCTTGGATGAGCAAAAGCCACCGTGTGTGGTGATGAAGTGAACCAATGTGGAGTTTTACTGTTCCGGGAACTTGACAAAATGATCAGTGGGGGTCATGTGACTTTGCGTTTGGGTTCTCTATGGGGAACTTAATTGTGCCAGAGTTTATTACCTGTTGTCAGAGATGGGTGTATTTGGATGACCCCCCAAAAAAAGGTTCTGACCGTCTGCTCTTGAAATAAGTTTGTCATGCTAAATTTTTTTCCTGACAGAAAATTTCACTATTTCAACAATTTAGCACATGTTTGGGGCCTACAAACACACTCGGTGAGAAGTGAAACTGTCGATAAAGTGCAGAGGTTTGTGGGTGTCAGGAGGATTCGATCAGTCACTCGTCCTGTGTTACTCTGCGTCTCTCAGGTAACCACTAAACGAGCACAAGCCTGGTGCCAGAGCAAGAATAACATCCCTTACTTTGAGACCAGCGCCAAGGAGGCAATCAACGTAGAACAGGCTTTTCAGACCATCGCACGCAACGCACTCAAACAGGTACGCAGCGCACAAACATGGGCACGGCTCGCTCGCTCACTCACTCACTCACACACACACACACACACACACACACACCCCAACACTAGCAAACAGTAACGGCGTGCAGTTTCAGAATGTATTCAGGGGGGAAAAAAAAACGTGATTGGATGCTTTCTTCCTTCAAATCTGAAGTGACAATGTTTCAAAAGTAATGGCACCTGGTTACAGATGAGAAACCAGAGCAAATGACAGTCTCAAGTATAATTGAGCAATTTGATCTGTTGAGCGTGATGAATTGGTGTAATATGTTTGCAAATAATATATAGATAAATAAAGTTTTTTTTTTTTTTTTTTTAAACCATAGGTCAGTTTAAAAAACCAAGTAAATTCCATGTTTGACACCTAATTTCCAAATTATTTATGTGCATGTATGGTAAAACAAAGTCTTCACTTTCACCCACTTTGTGTGGGAGCTGAAATGTGATTTTGACAAATGTTTCGCTTGCGAATGAGCAAAAAAAATCAGGAGTGGAGTTTATTGCTCAATTTCGCCTCCTAGTGGTCAGTTTAGGCCACTGGATGACTTTATTTGGATCAAATTTTTTTTAAAAATTCATTCTGTGGCCTGAATTACACACAGGGTGTCAAAAATATTGCACGACGCTGGTTCTAATGTGCGTCTCTTCCTTCAGGAAACCGAGGTGGAGTTGTATAACGAGTTCCCAGAGCCGATCAAGCTGGACAGAAATGAGAGAGCCAAACCATCAGCAGAGAGCTGCAGCTGCTGAAGATGGACAGGGGGCGCTACTGATCACCCTCCACCCTCTCTGGCCTTGTTCCTCTTTTTTCCTCTTTCCATGTCTGTCTTTCTCGCCCCTTCTCTCTTTCCTATTTGCCCTTAATGTAATCACTGGCCTTCATAGAGCAGTCAGGCTTTCTCTTCTAGAATATACCCTCTACAAATTGCACTCGTGCGCGCACACACCACACACACGCAGCAGTGCTCAACGGGCTTTACACAAAGCCCAAAGAAATAATTATGAAGAAAGTGTTTTGGTGCACAAGTGTTTTCAGGCCCTCTATAGTAGCTCTTTTAACTTGTCACTTGTCCTAACACCCTTCTTTAGACTTCCTTCAGCTTCAACCACAGACACATGTGCACACACACACTGTTCATTCTGAAACTCTCAACACTTGAATGCTTTGAGACTTTTTATACATACGACACCCGCCATGTAAACTGGAACCTGTCCGATGGAGCTGTGTAACATGCTGATGTATTAAAGCTGTGTTGATATCAGGACTGTCTGCTCTTTCTGCTTCTTCAGGAGGCTTCGCATGTTGCGTTCAACTCCGAAAAGTACGGTCTCTTGCTTTGTTTTTTGTTAATTAATATATGTCAGGTTGGAGTCAGACCACCAAGCGTGGCGGTGTGAGGATACAGCTGAAGATCGGTCATTAAAAAATGGTACCGTGGTAGTGATAATAGAATTCTATAGCCTGTTTGGGATTATTTTTAAAATAAACTCGTCACCTTTTTCATGAGCAGGAACGCTCACTGCAAGTTCTTCTGTTTGTAGTCGGGTGGGTGGGTTTTTTTTTGTTTTTTTTTTCTTTTTTTTTTCCTCCCCCTTCCCAAGTCTCACTCTGCCTCAGAGTGGCAGAGGACTGGTTGTTATCCCTTACATATTTTACAATTTGTTTATTCTCTTATGACATTAAAATTCTGACTTGAATAGATGGACAAATTTACAAAACTCCAGAACAGTGAGGACATCTGAAGCATTCATCATGACATCTAATGAAACATTTTACAGCAAAGCATATACATCATTTGAAAATAAATGTATTTCAAAGTAATAAATAAAGTTGTTGAATAAATCTTTTGCACTGTGCTTTATTTACGCTTAATGAGGAGTGTGTTGACAGGTGGAGTTTTTCCTGAGCATTTTTGGTGAAGGCGAACATTTGATACAACTGTCATTAATTACACAATCATACAACATGTGCAGTAGATTTTAACTGCCTGGTCTCTTTCTCCCTCGACTTTTTGAATACTGCAAACAAACTGTCAGGAAATTGGTGTGAAACTCATGCAAAACAGATAAGACACACTGCAGTGTGTGTGTGTTATTGTGAAAGTGCAAGATTTAAAATACTTGTGTCTAAGGAAACAAAAAAACGTGATCAGAGCATTTGTTAATTTCTAAAGAATTACTGTCGCAGTCAGTGCTGTGAACCTAATTAACAGTATTAAAGGTTGGGAGCTTTGTTTTTGGTCTCTTCCTGGCCTCGCTTCCTAACAGCCACTGCTGTAGTGGCCCGACAGCTTTGGACTTCTGCTGCCCAGACAGAGGCTTTTCTTCCATTTCTTGAGGTTCGGTATCATCGGCTGCCGTCCTCTTACTGGGTGAGCCGCTTTGCAGCCAGCTCATCATCATCTTACTGCTGGCTGAAGCCTGAGGAGGAGCCTAAAGAAAGAGAATGCAGAAGAGGATGTTCATGAACCAAATCTGCAGAAAAATAATGCAGATTTAAGAGTACAGGAAGGAATTTGCACTTGATTCATTGAATATCAAAACTGAGGAGTCATCTTTGTAGAAGCAAGCTTCCCTCTGCTGGCCTTTTACAACCCCAATACCAAAAAAGATGGGATGCTGTGTAAAACGGAAATAATACAATGATTTGCAAGCTCTTTTCGACTTGCATTCAATTGAATATAATACAAGGGCAAGATATTTTCATTTTCAAACAAACTTTGTGTTTTGTAAATGTACAAGCATTCTGAATTGGGACGAGAGGCATGTTTACCACTGCGACATCACTTTAAAAAAAAAACAACACACACACTGGCAGTATTTGGGACCTGAGGACACTAATTGAAGTTTTGAACATGAAATTCTTTCCCATTCTTGCTTGATAAACAACTTTGGTTGCTCAACAGTTCGGTGTCTGTCATATTTTGCACCACATGTTTTCTTTGGGAGGGAGGCAGGCAGGCCAGTTTAGCCCCCATACTCTTTGAAATAGGGAAAAATGCTGCCTCAGGAAGATGTCTAACAAGACAGCGAGGCATCAAGAGCCATGTGAAAGGGCTCAAACGTTCATTTCCTGTCTTCAAAAGATGCCTCCTAATTACCCCCCAGATGAAAGGAACATTTATGTATCCTCAATGCTACCAATTATGCATAAATCTGTGAAGCAGCTCCCTTAAGCAACAGAAAAAAAAAATTCTGAAAAGATACTGGACCAAACTTCGCAGAAAAGTGATACGTACTGCATGCAAAGAAGTTGGGGGGCTTTTTTTTTTGCTTAGCTTTTTGAAAAGTTACCAAGTAACCAAATAAATTTATGATTTGTGAGGCATCTATGAGCTAACTCTAAGTTACATGGTGCACTGATGTCACATTACTGTAAATGCTATCTGAAAAGCTTGTTCGAAACAAACGTCCTTAGAAGATGCCTTCAGTTGAAAGTCCTGCCTGATAAGACACCTATCTATTATGGCAGCGAGGCAACAAGAGCAACCGTTTGTCTCGAATGCAGCCTTTTACAAGGAAGTTCTACTGTTGGAAAACATGCAGAATGTGGTTTACCATTATCTTGGAATAAGAGGCGACGTCTGGATGGCAGCATATGTTGCTCCAAAACAGATATACAGATGATGCCATCACAGATGTATAGGTTACCCATGCCATGGGCACTAACGCACCTCCATACCAGCACAGATGCTAGCTTTTGAACTTTGTGCTGGTAAAAATCTGGATGGTCCTTTTCCTCTTTAGCCCAGAGGACATGATTTCCAAAAAACAGTGTGAAATGTGGACTAGTCAGACCACAGCACACTTCTCCACTTTGCATCGGTCCATCTCAGATGAGCTCATGTCTGAAGAATTCACTGCCGTTTCTGGATGTTGATGATATTTGGCTTTCCCCTTGCGTGGTAGATACAGCGACAAACTGTGTTTCCTAACAACAATTTTCCCAAGTGTTCCTGAGCCCATGTACTCACATCCTTTAGACAATCATCAGTTTTTAATGCTGTGCCGCCAGAAGGATCAAAGCTCACAACTGTTCAATGTTGGTTTTAGGTCTTGCCCCTTCCGTGCAGAGATTTCTCTGGATTCTCTGAATCTTTTGATGAGATAAAGGACTGTCGATGGTGAAATCCCTAAATTCTGTACAATTTTAAGCTGAGAAACTTAAACTGTTTAAACAGTTTTTCACAAAGTAGTGAACGACCTGTTTACCTGTAGAATGTTCCAGACTGGGTTGATTTTTTTTTTTAAAGCGTTCCACAACTTTCGCAGTCTTTTGTTGTCCTTGTCCCAATTTTTTTGGAACGTGCTGCAGGCATCAAATTCAGAATGCACATACATTTCCAAAAAAACAGTAAAGTTGATCAGATGAAACATTAAATATCTTGTCTTTGTATTGTATTCAACTGAATGGAGGTCGAAAAAGGATTTGTAAATCATCGCATTCTGTTCTTATTCCGTTTTACATAGAATCCCAACGTTTTTTGGAATTGAGGTTGGATTTACGACACCAAAGTTCTAACTGATAAAGAATTTTTATGATCAGATTTGATCACATGCAACTTTGATGAAAAGAGACCAGTCTACGTTTCAGGTGGCGTGGCGTGGCGTGTTGAGTCCCCGTGGCGAACGTATGAAGAAAATCGCAGCGTCCTTCTGTGTTTGGTTTGTAAATTGACAGGAAATTCAGATTCCTTCACTGTTGGTTGTTCCAAGATTCTTGTGACTCTGTTCAGTTGTAAATCAACTTGTCTGTTGAAGTAAAGGCTCAAGGGAGTCCTCATACCTCTTTTGAATCAGTCCATGCTAAAAATATCCTGAAGCTCAAAGAAAAGAGGTTTATTTTAGCTTGATGGTGCACAGGCTGCCCAAAACCAAGTCTTTCTTATTCGAGGCTGGAGTGGAGCCCAAATTTTATCTGGAGAGGCCGAGCTGGATCTGTACAAATATTTGAACTGTACCAGTTTGGTTGGTATAAACCTGTATTAAGTCCATTTTTATACAGTAAGTTGGTAACTAATTTAAAAAACAGATGAAGAAAAAGTGGAGAATACTTCTTTCACTTGATTTTTCAAGGAAAAAAGTGGAGAATATTTTTCAGAACCCAAGGGGAACGGCGTTTATGGGTTGAAGGGTTTCACAGTGATGGGAGTGAATACTTATGCAATCAATTTTAACATTTGTCAATCTTTTTGCGAAATATTTTTCCCCAAAAATTTCAAAGGGTGAATACTTTTGCAATTATTTCATTAATTATGCATATGACAATTTTTTAATTTTTATTTGTTTTTTTGGTGGTTGTCATTTTAAAAGACAAAGGCCCAATAACAGCAGGGGTTTGATGTGGCACTGGGTGGCTTTGTGGTAAAGTCCTTGTTGCTCAACTCAAAGGTTGCTGGTTCAAGTCAAGCTTGTCACTGTGATAAAAGGTAGAAGAGGATGGTCAGGTGGCAATGGAGGAGGAGATAAATGAGGATGGAAGAGGGGAAATAGTAGAGAAAGATGCAGAGGAGAAAGTGGAGAAGAGAAAGAAGAAGGAAAAAAAAAAAGCTATATATTACAAAAATTGGGGGAAATAGTTTTTACATGGATCCCACCAGTTTCATCACCCTTTCTGTTTTGGACGCTCCTCCCACAACACACCCTAGGCCTACGCCAACCACCCCACACTCTCAAGCCCTTCACCGGGTCTCCCATTGCACCACCAAGTCCCGAACCTCCTCTGCTCATATCCTCATGCTCTGATTGGGATTCAAACCAACCACCTCTTCACTCACACCTGAAGCTTATCTAACTGAGCCACAGGATCTTATACCAAACAGTGTTTCTTCAAACATTTGACTTAATCTTGGACAAACATGATGCAAAAGAGGAAACTTGAACTTGTGATATCACACACCAAAGATCATAACGCTAACCACTGGACCATTGAAGGCCGCAAAGCCACCTTGCTTATCAGACTTTTGTCTTGATCCTGGACTAAAACTGATACAAAACAAGGACTTGAACCAATGATGTCCAACACTAAAGCCCATCATGCTAACCAGTGTACCACTGAAAGCTGTGATGCTAATTTGCTTATAAGACTTTTGGCTTTGTGACCGACTCAAGAGACGAAAATGAAGTGGAAGAGGAGCTGATTGGTTCCCTTCGAGCTTCCAGAGGACTAATTACTTCCCTGTTGGGTTGATGAGAGCGACACACACCAACACACTGACTGACTGACTGGTCTGTATTTTGGGAACTGCTTTCTCTCCTCAAGCAGAGGTCCTCATTTGGCTTTTTTTTGTTGAAATATTGAGAATTCAAGTGTCAGGAAGCACATAATTAAAGTTCTCTGGATAATTAACAACAATATTTATTATCTTCTGAATACACAGCTGCAGCTTGACTCAACAACCTCCAGTCGGCGGTTTAATAATGCACGTTACACTGAATAAATGGCTTAACCGAGGAAATGCCCTCCACAACACTCACGGTGCGAAAAATTTCAAGACTTGTATCCTGCAGTCTTGGCTGGGGTTTGAACCAGCAACTCATAAGCAAAGCTCATTGAATTAAGCCACAGGAGGAAATCACACAGCACTGACATTTCTTTGCATTTTTAGTCTCAAACTGAGCTAATGACACAAATGGGAAATGGCTGTCCAGCAAAACTGATTGAATCCAGAGATTCAATTTTTTTTTGTCCGGCCTAGTTGTTCCTTCAAATGAGTTTGACTCCACTTTTTTTTTTACATGTAACCATGGTTACTTTAACATACAGATGAATAATGTGTCTTGTACAGTATGTGCTCCCACCTTCTTGGCGGCAGGGTCCAGCGGCTGCAGGCACTCGGGGGAGTTGTTGCGCGAGTTGTTGACGAATGAAGAGACGGGGTGAAAGGTCAGGCAGGATTTAGACTGAAGCAACTTCAGGGCTTCCAGTGAGCGCACCTCCCCAAAATCCAGCCATCGCCTCACCTCCTCTTCTCCCTCCAGAATGGCCGGCATCCTGTCTCACAGACACACACTTAAACTCCAAGACAAGCCAGATCCTCGCTTATGGAGGCACTGATGACTGGGACAATGACGACACCATGTTGTGCTCTACCTGTCATGGATGCTCTGCAGGTTTGGTGAGGCGTTCACAGTGATCACGGTGTAGGTGTACAGAACCTCCCCACCACCAGGAGGAGTCCAACAGTCAAACAGCCCCGCCATGGTGAGCAGACGCCAACCAGCCCACTCACTGCCCTCTTCAGCATCCTGTTAAAGGAAACAAACCAAACATTTGCATTTCAGTGGCCTGAAATTGTTCTGTATCCTTAATAATACAGTCAAGCCACTCATACTTCACATTCAAAAACCAGACAACCCACATTCAAACCAAGTATCTCAGTGATAAGAAGTCAGCACTTACCCACAAAGCCACAACACTTCTAAATAAAAGGGTTGGTATTTAGAATTTAACCTGAACAGTGACAGAATAAGCATGAGGCCTGACAACCGCCATCGTCTAGTGGGTGTTTGGGATTTGACTTGAGGTGGGAGTCATAAAGCTGTTCAGGTAGCTCAGTGAGCAAATAGTCATGTGCTTCAGTGTGATAATCATGGTTTGAGGCTCGGCTCGAGTGAAAGATCTTATAAATGCACCTCTTTTTTTTTTTTTTTGGTGTCTCAGTGATACAAAATGAAGGATAAATCCTCTGAAATAAGCCAACGCCTCTGAAGGTTCCAGTGGTGTGAGAGCGAGATCCGCCCTTGGACAGTCAGGAACTCAGGCTGGAGATCACGTATCGGTCACCTCACCTCACGCATTTGGTTTTGCACTTACAAGTTTTCAACCCAAACTTCAATCGAATCGCAATATCATGAACGGTCACAGATCACCACCATTCTGATCTAAAAATATTTATGAGAACTTCTTCACCTTCAGTTACCGTGTCTTAATAAATGTAATTTCTCGTATGTTCTACAATGATGAAATGAATGATATAAAATTCATATAAATATGTGTTTTTTCACTTGCTCTGAGAGGTCACTGTGGAAAGAAGACATTTAAGTTGTTTTAATACATAAAAGTATGTTGTGTACGTCCATAACGTGGATCTGCTCCATGGTAAGAGCATAAAGGATAAAAGGTGTAAAAAAAAATTTTTTTTTAATTAACAAGGGATTTATTACTGACATGAAAGAAAAGCCAAAGAAGTTATTCTTCACTTATCCGTCCAAATCAGAAGCATTAGAAAAGACTTAATTTTTAAAAATTAAAATGATAAAAGCATAACCTACATTTCATAGCAACATACTTTTATTTAAAAAAAAACAAAAAACACCCACAACAAGAAGATGCATATTCCACCTTCTCAAGTTTGCTCAGATTTCACCACTGGCTCTCACACGCCCAGGCCTCATAAATTCACCGGTCAGACACGATTCATCTCAATAAATATATCCATTGCCAGAAACTTTCTTCACGACCTGCATCTTTTCTCCATCAGAGACTTGGTTTCCTGTCAGAGCCCTGTTCCGCCATGGTGAGGATCAAAATCTGTCAACGCGAAGGCGAAACCATACATGACAGCACCTCCAGCCTTCTTACCCCTTCACACGGTTCGTCACTTTTCATCTTTCTCTCTTCCTTGTCCTGCTGATCTGCCTGGCTCTGGGGGAAATAGATAAAGAAAGGCTGCTTGCCTTTCTGCTGCCTCTTCCACTCGTAGAAGCCGTCGGCGAGAATGACACAACGCTGCCCCTTCAACAGAGGGTCCTGGGACACAAAATAAACAAAGAACGCACAAACATGCTGTTATTTAAAAAAAAAAAAAGTACTATAAAACACATGTTTATAGTATAACCAGCATGTACAGAAACATGAGCTCTGCTGCTTTAATTCATGCCAAAACCTCACATCATACCTTGTAAGATTTCTTCTCCAGCAAGCTCTCGCTGCGACAGTTGGAGGTGCTGTACTGCATCTTACTCGGGTCGTTCTCCTTGAACCACGCTGGCACCAGACCCCACCGCATCGTCGCCAGCACGCAATCATCCACTGCGGCTCCCTATCCAAGTCAAATAAACCCGAGTCAAATAAGAAGAGACAGTCCACCTCCTGCCGAACACCTCTCCATGGCACAGAGACAAACCAACAATTAATTTTAAATTCCTCAGAGTGCAGGTTTCATCCCTGGTCTGTCCTGGAGAACCCCATTTTAGTGTTTTCCCTGCTCGGACTTCCAACACGGGACGGGGGGGCTCTCCAAGACCAGGGACAGGATATTGAGTTCGAGTCACGATAAAGAAAAGTGGAAAAAACACAAACAACCTGCTTTAATGCATGACTGACTCATCTGATGTTTCCTTAATTCTGTATTCTTGCCACACCCATAATAACAGCTGCACATCTGTGGCCACAGAGCATATTTACATTTGCACTCAAGTATCATGTCCTCACGCCATTACACAGCGATTTAGAGCTGGTGTAAGATGTGATTTTGTCTTAAACGTTCAAGAACATATCAGTCACACTTTGCCTGATTAAAGTGTCTGTTGGAGAGCAGAACCGGACTGAAGGACTGAGGACTCTTGTTGTAAGAGGGTCGGTATTTATCGGCATCGCCGTCCCTCCACTGAGGCCATCTCTGCTGTCCGGACCGGTCTCGGTACCGAGAAGCACGCCTGACCTCATCAGGAGCAAGAGTGCAGGCTGTCCTTCCACACATGATCTCAGTCTACATAAAAATCACAGGAAACACACAAACAGGGTGCAAGTCATCAATTCCTCAAAATTATAAATAAACAGTAATGAAAAATGAATGAATGAATGAATAAATAAATAAATAAATAATAGTGAATCAGTCTGGCCCAAAAACTATTCATTTAACTGAGTGACACTCTGAAGAGGACTTTTATTTTGAACAAATCAATGCTCCTTTAATATTGACAGCTTAGTTTGTCAATTCTAATAAGAAAGCAAGCTTTTACTTATAGCTCGCTATAAACATTGAATATTTTATCCAACATTCGCGAAATAGTTTGGTCCGCGTTTGCTAGATAGAAAACGTTAGAGTTTTTTCAACACCTGTATTATGGTGGATTCCGCCTCCGACGTTATGATTGGCTAATTCGTACTCAGTCAAACCGCTGATTGGTGGGTTGAAGGCAGTCATGGTACATTAGCCAATTATAATGCAGGAGGCGAGATTTCGAGAATACGGGTAGGCAAAGAAGTAGAGAAGCATAACAGGAAGATGCTAACTAGTAATTTCGGCAAAACTTAAAAAAAATATAAACTGTGAACCCTGATTGGTGGGTTGAAGTCAGTCATGGTACATTAGCCAATTATAATGCAGGAGGCGGGATTTCGAAATTACGGGTAGGCAAAGAAGTAGCGATGCATAACAGGAAGATGCTAACTAGAAATTTCGGCAAACCTTAAAAAAAATATAAACTATGAACCCTGATTGGTGGGTTGAAGTCAGTTATGGTACATTAGCCAATTATAATGCAGGAGGCGGGATCTTGAGAATACGGGTAGGCAAAGAAGTAGAGAAGCATAACAGGAAGATGCTAACTAGTAATTTCGGCTAACCTTAAAAAAAAATATAAACCGTGAACCCTGATTGGTTGGTTCAAGTCGGTCATGGTACATTAGCCAATTATAATGCAGGAGGCGGGATCTCGAGAATACGGGTCGGCAAAGAAGTAGCGAAGCATAACAGGAAGATGCTAACTAGTAATTTCGGCTAACCTTAAAAAAAAAAAAATTATAGATATAACTGATGCGGCAAGAACAGAAAAGTTTAAATATCAATTAAGTACGTTTTCTGAGTTTGTTCATTTTTGAGGTACTTACTGATGCGTGCCACAGAAAACAACAATAACGGAAACGTTAGCTCGCGTTTGAAAAAAAAAAATAAGGTAAGACGACAGAAAAACCGACAGAATGAGTGAAAAATGTGCCTCTTCTCCAAAATGTGTTAAAGTTCGTGACATTAATTATTAAAAATCGTGTAAAATAAATAATACAGCTTACAGACCGAGGGTCAAGTTCGCGCACGCGCAGCTAGAGGATCCGGCTGCTGAAGTGCGCGCGCTGAACACGCAAATGCTGTATATGTGAAATGTAAATAAAGCTGGATGTCGTGTTGCACATCATTCACATGCAATTATTCTCCTTCTCAGTCACCTGTGCACAGTCGATCAGCCGCTCTTTTACACCCAGTGACGTGCAAATCCACGTGACGTGAAGTGAAGAGGTTCATTTTCAGCCCAGCAGAGACTGACATGGTGTTCCTGTGAGGGACACTGCATTGCTGAGCACCTCAGTGTGGCACTGAGGACTCACACGTGGTGTTTGTGTGAGATCCCCTTTAAAACGCACTGTGCGTGGAAAAAAAAAAAAAAGATGGATAACAGGAAGGTAGGACTGTCTCATCAAGTGGCCAGTGGACACGTCTCGACAGTCATGACATGATCACTTTGAGACCAATGCCAGACTCTCATCATCATCTCAGTGTTTAAAACAGACAAGACACATTTACAGCCAAGGATTTTGCATCTCTGGTTTTTTTTTAATTTTGATAATTATTTTTAACTGGTTCAACATGCATGACTGAATTACGCCCTTGAGCTCTGCTTTCGGAGCTTGAGATATTTCCGCCCACCCCACACTGATCTCTTTGTCACCTTTGCTTCTGATCAATTTTACGAAGCAACGGAAACCCTTGAGATGCATCTCTGCAGCAGGATCCAAACAGGCAGTCCAGCTCAAAATGAGTGGGACAGATCGATTCGACTTGGATGTCTTCTCGAACCCAAACCTGAACCTCACCTGTTTGCTGGTATCCACCCTCGTGTGGTATAAGCCCTCATGCAGCATTAGCTCTGCTTAACAATATTCCAAAAATTGAGACTGGATCATTTGACCAAATCCAGAAACATGAAATAACTTTAACATCGGCTGAGGACTCGGATCACGCCGGCAGTTCGATTTTGACGCTTGGAGGACAAATTCAGGGCACGCTGACCAACACGGGAACGTGCTGGACGATGTTACAAAGATTAACTGCATTCATCATGTCATCTCTTCAGGAACTGTTTTATCTTGTGGTTTCAATGACATCTTTTATTATATTTTGAGGAAATATACCTTATAAGTTGATTAGGAAATCCCACAATGGCGGTGGGCTTGATGAGAATTCTCTGCTTGTCATTTTTTTTTTTTTTAAAGATATGCCGGGATCAGACAATACAATATTTTGGTCTTTCACAATGGTCAACATGTCAGATTAGACAATCATAGTACCATAAATTATTGCCATGTCTTGTTCAGAAGACTGGCAACACTACAAGTTTGACCCCGACCAATCGTTGCGTGTTTTTAGGGAGGAACGTAAAGAAATAGTCAGTCATGGCGACAGAAGGAACATCAAGGAACACGTTGGGGGAGCTGTCAAACCAGGCGAGAACATACAAAGAATTCTGACACATTGGGGTGTCGTCGGGCATCCAAGACGCCACATCGCTGTTCTTTGATTCTATCACACTACAAGGCCCGTTCGTTGTTCCCGACGTTGTCAAAATCGCGCTGTCTTCCTGTTGTCTGATCCCAGCATTAGATCGAGTATGAACCTGATTCTATTCTATTGAACAAGCATTTGTGATACTTTAGATCATTTTGTGGAATAAGTCTGACTCTTATAAAGTTCCAACATTTCATTAAACATTTGTTTTATTTTCCTTGCTTACATGGAACAGCAATGAGAAGGAAAAAAATTCAGAAAAATTCAAAAACATGTTGTCTCGTTGTCTTGTTTCATACAAAACAACAACTGGTAAACAAAATATCCTGGTGAATGAATTTTTTTCATTCTGACACCGTGTTGTCTGTTTCTTTAACCATTCCGTTCAAAAACCAAAACGAAATCATCAGGAAAGGGAAGGGAACATGCCTCCTGTTGAACCCATGCGGTGGGGAAACTGTCCGTAACAATTCCTTGCTGCGAACAGAGAAGTGTACAAAAAAGGCAAACATGGTAAAGAGACCCCAGGATTCAGATGCATCGTCAGCCGTCAGGATACGAGTGCAGACAGAAGATCAACATCCCGATACCGCAGATGATGAAACAGACACTCAGACCCGAAAGCCTGATTCCGACAAGTCCAGGGATCCGGCGTCGTCATGATGACAGGATTTCTCACAGTAGTGTATCAGTGATTTCTTAGTGCACATCACGTGGCTCAATGGGACGTGTCCAGGGCTGGTTCGAGACTGGAATTACAGTAGGAGTAGAGGATTAGTCTTTTAATAAGAACGTCTTGCGTCTGAATAAGAAATAATCTGCACCGAATCAAGAATCGAACGAGACTCCAGGGTAAAAGAAGCACGCATGTCGTCTTTGTGCTGTTTGAGAATAAGGTGATGCTGAAGGGTCTGACGACGGATGGTAAAATATGGCATCAAAGCCGGACTAATAAAACGTTCTACGCCTTATCTTAGTCCATCAATGGTGATAAAATCGTAACTCGCCTCAGAAACCAGTGGAAATGTGGGCCAGTTCTTAAAAAGTCTCAACACCAGCATCGCTGTCTTGATGGAAAAGGGTTATTTTTTTTCAGATGCACTGTGGTGATGCGTGACAGTCAGATGAGTCTCGAACCAGCCCATGACGTTCGACCTGTTCGTTTTGAAAACTCTGGTCCCCGTGACTCGACAGAAACGCGATCAGATCAGTCCGTCGGTCTTCTTTACCCATCCAGCTGTTTGAGGATTCTCTCCCTCTCTTTCAGTGCCTTCCACGCCTGATCCTTCTCTTTCTTTGTCGGAGTGCGTTTCTTTTGCCTGGCGGCCATGATGCGCCGGAAAGCCTCCATCACCTCGTTGTCGGCCACTCGGACACACTGGCGCAGCTCCTGCTTCCTCATTTCCTCCCGTGCTAACCTGGAGGGGTGACACACTTGTGAGAACAACTCAACACAACATCGCACAGATGTGGAATAATAGTTTTTGTTTTTTTTAAGTGTTGCTGTCATGCTCGCTTCCAGTGCTTGGAATGGTCTGATCCTCGTTACTTGTTCAGATATTCTTCTCGTTATATCATGAACGCAGGTTCGTGTTACAGAAGTAGAAGAAATTGGACGGATCTAATTTATTTTCCGAAATATGATTTTTATCCTCGTTAGAACAGTGTTACCCAAAGACCATGAGACATTCGGGGTACCCTGAAAATAAATGTTGATATATCGTTGTGGGAAACTCACCGGAGCAGCTCCTGCTTTCGTGCTCGGTTGTGAGCACTCAGAGCTTTGAGCTCGGCCTGTCTCTTCTGGAGCTCGGCCAGCACCTCGTCCTCCGAGTCTCCTCCTGTACCCTGTCTCTCCTCAGAGTCCAACAGACCCTGAGCCACCAGCTCTTCCCTGATCCGGGCTTCCAGAGAGCGTGTGTGGGGAACGCTGATATACATATATGAGAGAGACCGACAGAATGAGAGAGAGAGACGGAGACAGAGAGAACGAGAGAGACGAAGACAGAGAACGACGGAGAGAGAGGAAGAGACAGACACGGAGACAGAGAGACAGAACGAGAGAGAGACAGGATGAGAGAGAGAATGAGACAGAATGAAAGAGAGAGAGACAGACAGAGAGAGAAAGAATGAGGAACATGGTATAATAGCTGAGCTCGCAAAGTTTCAGTTTTGGGATCGAGTTTCATTCTGCCTCTGTAGGTTTCAGAAATGAGAGTGTACAAACATCAGGGATTATTTACCTGAAAGCCTTCCCCTGGCTGCGAGGTGACGTCCCGGCTCCTTCATCCTTCACTGGAATGTCTGGAATGGGGGAATCCTCCATAGGGGATATGATATTCTCCTACAACATAATCACAATTCGCTAAAATAAAGAGGGACTGGAACTGGCAGGAAAGTTCACGTTACCACAGTTGTAATAAATGCGTAACAGGACACATAGGACAAGACAGGACAGGACACTTCCTGACGAGGGTGTAAGACGAGGATATATTTGATCAGTGTAACGTATTTGCCAGAAGCGTCAGACCTCCACCAGAGCTTGCAGCAGGCGCTGCGTGAGAGGACCAAACGGGCAGCCATCCTCCGGGGGCTCATGCTGGGACTCGGACTTCTTCAGCAAGGCGTCTACGTCTGCGCAAAGCAAGAAAAAATAAAGTGAACAGCAGCAATAAATAAATAACACAATCAAGTTTAACCTCAATCAGTTTTAATATCTATAAATCACTTCTCTGAAAGAGAATAAAGATTTGATACGTCACATTATCTTCAGAGTCCGTGAAACGCTGTAAAGTCAGCGTCGGCATTACCTTTGGCGTCGATCTCAGAGAGCGGGCCCAGCATGCTTTTCTTCTTATCGTTGGCTCGCGCTCCTTCTCGCTGCTCTTCCAGCAGGTCCTCTTGGGCCCAGCGCTGAGAGTAGTGCTTCCCCAGAGCGGGAATCTGCAACACACAAACACAATTTATACCAAAAACCCACATACATCCTGACACACAGGATTTAAATCCTGTGAATAAAATTCAGAATGTCTACCCTTTCATTTCATAGATAGAAATAATTCAACAATCAGTTCATCTTGGTTTATTCTCAGATGTTACCTTGTAGTACTCTGCTTCATCTTCAGGAGGTTTAAGAAGTTCTTCAAGAACTCTGATCTCTTCGTTAGTGATATCTGCACAGTAGGGCTCGACTGAAGCCCAGAATCTGTCACACACACACAGTATATATAGATATATCGAGATCAGACAGATGATGATCATACCCTAAAGAACAAGATAAACTTGTGATTTTCTCCACTCTGTACTCGTGTTATAAAAAATCCGCTAGCACAGAAGGATATTACGTGCGGCGCCAATGCAAGAGCCAACAGCTCGATTATTTGCTCCAGAAAACGTCTGAACACTGGAGCTCTTCACTTCCAGTGGATCAAATATTTTATCTGATATGGAGAAATACCATCTTTTCTTTTTTTGTTGTTGTATTCTTGTAACTATACAGTAATTTTTAAATTGTAAAATTCAGTTGTTTACAACAATTTAACTATTGTACACTTCATGGAAATAAAATGCTCACTCACTACACTTGGGCACGACATGAAAACTATTTTTACTCCAGTGGATGACAGTAAATACTGTATGTTTCTTACGTATGTAGCCATGATACTATTACAGTTTATATCCGTTTTGATCGTCTCTTATGTAATCAAGAGTAAAATTATGACACACAAGTAATTTATGTTCAACCTGGTGCATTCTAACGGCCACCCGGTTCAGATTTCCTCACCAACCTGCCACACTGAGATACCAACCGAGATAAATCTAAAATAAATAAAATCAATCGTTTCAAATCTGAGCCCACCTGTTTGGAGCATCGTTTTTGGGGTTGCGGGGTATGTCCTGTGGATCTTCACTGAATTCATACTCCTGGACTTTGGGTTGCAGGTTTTTGGATTTGGGTCTGCCTGGACCGGGCCCGGGCCCGTGACCCGCCTTCCCTTCTAGCTTTGGCTTCTTCGGTTTGGGATGGCGAGAGGACGCGGCCGGATCAGCTTCTTTTGCGATCTTCAGGAACCTTTTGTCGCCTTTTTTGTCCTGCCAATCTGTAAGGATCTGTTGGGAAGAATGAAATATGAGAGAGAGATTTTCAAGGTGAAGAGAAGAAAAGAAAATTGGCTGAAGGAAAGAAAGGGGATGAAATCCGATCCGACTTCTGACCTGCCTCTGTTCTTCCAGTGCTCGGAGACGTCGGCTGGCCGAGGACAGCAGCGTCTCCAGCTCTAGCTGCAGCGTGTCTAACTCTTCAATCCCGATGCCATCGTCCTCCGAGCGGCCCAACACCGCCGTGTAGCGAGGACACACTTTCACATGCTCCACAGGCTTGAAGTCGTAGTATTTGAGCGGTGGGCAGTCCTTCAGTTCACTCATCTTCTCAGTTATGGAGAACTGTAAAAGCACAGCACACAGGATGAGTTAAAAAAAAAAATCACTGACGTTCCTCGAACAAGGTTGGGTTACGTGACGGTATGAACATCTGGATAAATCCTGCCTTGATACATGAGTAACTCTGTTGTTTCTCACGGCTGTATATTTCTGAATCCGTGTTTATTTTTCTTGCTAAATACAAACCTGAAATAAAAGCATTAAAGTATTTTAACATGCGAGCCACTTTTAAATATCGTGATTATACATAGATATTTACATATATTTTTACCATATTGTTCTGCCTCAAATACTACTTTTTGAAAAACTGATCCAGAAACCCAATATTTTAGGGAAAGCTTATAATTTAAGAGGAATTACTGAGATTTTACACAATGTGACAACAAATCCTGACACTTTATTTCATATAATATCTGAGTATAGAATATAAAAGTAAATGATAATATAGAGACTATTCCATGACACTGACAGCATCATGGAGAGAAATGTGATGTAACAAGCAAACCATCTCAAGCTAACAGGCGCTAGCGTGTGTCGTGAAAGACTGGACATGCAATTTATTTTGACATAACTTAAAACTAATCCCAAATTGAATTTTAACTACACCACTCATCTGCACTGTGCGCTGATTACTTGTGTAATTAATAAACATTTCACTTCGCATCGACATGACCAGGGCTATTTGCTAATTAGCTTAGCAAGCATGCTAGTTAGCTAGCAAGCAAAGGGGAGTGTGTAGCTCAAAATACAAAACTGTTTTATTTATTTATTATTTACTTAACATCTCCGTAAACAGGTCTAAAATATCTACGGCTTTTAAAATTAATTTCAAGCAAACACGTACATAAATTAGACATTTGTTGAAAGAATTTATTGAACATTTCGACATTATTATATTTACCTCAGACAAGCGGCATCCATTAAGGAATGTACCATTTCGTGAAACGGGGTGCATTGAAACGAAAACATTCAATATTCACGTTCGAGGAACAAGATTTTACAGACGATATTACTCTGTAATACACATCAACACCACTTGTAAAGTGTTTCGACTGGTCACTGATTTATTTGTTTATTTTTTATTTAAAATAAATCATAGTACCTATGACTGAACACCCCCACATAAACACAAGCACACAAATGGGTTTAGAAATGGTTTGTTCCAATCCAAGCCGTGAGTCAAACCTGTAAAAGCGACACAAAAGCAAAATAATACTGACATTTTTGTGAAATAATTAACGTTCGTGAGCAGGTATAGATAAATAAAATAAGTAAATGAATTATATTTCAGCAAGAATCCTGCAAACTGACCATGTTTTACGATTTGCCATATATGGAAGAAAACGCGAATCGAGGCAAATTCAGGACTGCGGCTGTGACCGTATTATTTAGAATAATAGAGCATCGGTTATGTTGTTTTTTGTGTCATTGTACTGTTTAACACACTACTTTCAGATATATTTTGCGTATTATCATATTAATCGTCATCGAAATGTTTGGTTCGTTCTTTATTTCATGTTTTAATGTAGAAAGAGTGTACGCAAATTAATGTTGCGCCGCTACTACACAGTTTTCAATAAGCGTCGCTGAGAACGGACGTCAGGTTTCAGGCTTCAGGCGTTGGCGTTGTTTTTTTCCCTACACACTTTCCGCCTCCCACGCTTGGATTGGTCAGTACGAATTCTTCTGATTGGCTAGAAGTTCATACGACAAGCTGTTAGCCAATAGAATCAGTAGGAGTGCAGAAGGCGGGATATTTATGAATACGGGTGGGGGTGAAAATAACACCAGGCGTGGCGTAAATACTTCCGCCTTTCTCAAAGGACCACAAAAATGGTAAGAAGATTTCTTCTGCATCAAAGTGGCAATGTTTTAATCCTTTTGGGGAGGATTCGTGTTTAATGTCTGCTTTTTAAATAATCAGACTGAGAAATTAAACGCAAATAGAACTCGAACGATGAAGCTCGGTAAATCAGAAATTCCGTATTGATGCCTTTGCTAGCTTGCTAACGTTAGCTAACTAGCATGTAGTCCTGTGTTATTATAATCGAGATATAATAACTGTGTTATTATAACTGTTTATTGACAACATAAAATACATAGAATTAAATCTACAGTATGAGAGATTTTTTTGTTGTTTTAATGTGCATTCATTTGCATTAAGTGATGTTTGTGGGAGTCACTGTCGCTCCCTGATGTTGATGATGATGATGAATAAGTGATAAATTCTGCATATATTCCTCCAAAAATGCCACCTGTATGGATGTTTTGATAGTTTAGCACTCAATTAATACATACTCTAAAATGAAATCTGCTCCACTGACCTTTGAGATCTCGCTCTTTTTAATTGGCTTTAATACCTTGTGATGCAGGTGACTGACATCACAAATGACCTGAAATTTTAATTATTTTTATTTTTCTGAAATTTGTTTTAGACGGCGACCTTGCGTCCGTACCTGAACGCCGTGCGTGCCACCCTGCAGGCGGCCCTGTGTTTGGAGAACTTCTCCTCTCAGGTGGTAGAACGGCACAACAAGCCAGAGGTGGAGGTCAGGTGAGTCAGAGAGCGTGGGCTCACTTCCAGACTGCACGGTGTGAGGTTTACGCCCTGAGATTTACGTTGACAGACAAGAGCAATAAGTCTGTTCGTGGCAGTTTGGATAATCCCTCCTTTCTCTACAGGAGCAGCAAAGAGTTGCTGTTGCAGCCGGTGGTGATCAGCCGCAACGATAAGGAGAAAGTCCTGATCGAGGGCTCCATCAACTCGGTACGGGTCAGCATCGCCGTCAAACAGGTACGACGTCCCGCACTCAGTCTCAAACCGTGTCGTGATCACAGAGTGACCTGTGCAGAGGCTTGAGGTTCTTCCTTAAAGCCGAACAAACTCACGACAAATCGCAGGTTTGAGCTTCAGCCCTGTGTTTAAATCCCAACTCTGATGTCCCAACCAGGCGGATGAGATCGAGAAGATCCTGTGCCACAAGTTCATGCGCTTCATGATGATGAGAGCAGAGAACTTCTTCATCCTGCGAAGGAAACCTGTGGAGGTGAGAGTTTACTTCTGTGGTTCTGCTGATGTACAGAACAATTTTTGGAAGGAGTCTCCAGTCTCGGCACTTCAAGACAGGAGTTTTTAGGCTTTGTGCTTTCTCTGTAACGTGACAAGCTGAGGTTTTTTTTTTCCTGTCTTATTAACATCACGCGAGAGATGAGTGGTGAGGAAACGATTGTTTAACAGTGCTGTACCATAAGTGAGAACAGGACCTAATTTGTTTTGTGGATATTCCACAACGCACAAGGTAACGGTATAAATGGAGTAAAAAAAAAATTGCAAAGGGACAAAAGGATTAAAACGCTTGACATGGATGTGCTGCTGTTGGAAACTAATCAGTCATTTCACCTCACGCTGTCACTAATTATTTTCCTGTAACTGCAGGCTCCCCAAGTGTTCAGAGCACTTCGTAGAGTTGATGTTCTTTTCGAAACTGGATTCAAATTTCAGACGGGATACATTTTGACCAAACATGAGCACTGTCGGTGAATTAAAAGAGGGGGAAATGATGACGCGTGACACATTTGTGAATAAATATAAAACTGTGTGTGTTAAACGACTTTCACTTCACCTTTTTTTTTTTTTTCCCTGTCTCACTCTCGATAAGGGCTATGACATCAGCTTCCTCATCACCAACTTCCACACGGAGCAGATGTACAAGCACAAGCTGGTGGACTTTGTCATCCATTTCATGGAGGAAATCGACAAAGAGATCAGCGAGATGAAGCTGGCTGTCAACGCACGTGCTCGCATCGTCGCCGAGGAATTCCTCAAAAACGTAATGCTTCCTTTCTGTCACTTTAGGAGCTGCAGTGATGACACGCTTGTGTTGTATTTATTTTCTTCTTGTTGTTTGCAGTTTTGAGGGCCTGTCTCTGCACTCTTTATGGAGTTTCCTGGAGAGAGAGAGAGGCATCGCAGGCTTTTAAAGCTCAGCAGGAGCTCATCGTCAGTGAATCAACCGTCAAAAACGAACCCGAGGAGCGACCGGCCGACCGACCGACCTGCGACGTCGTACGCAGCGTCCCCTTTTCCCCCTTTTCGCCTTCTGTCTTCTGTTTAAGGTGCTTCTTGTTCCCATGAATATTGATAATTGCACATTTGAACATAAACAAACGTTAACTCCCATTTTCTGTGGAAAAAAAAATACTCAAGGTCAAGGCAGGTCCTTAAAGTATTATTCAAATATCTATTAATATTGATGGGCACAGGAAATACCGTCTCCACTTCGTTTGTAAAGGCTTCAGTGGCTTGAATTCTCATTCTCTGTTTCGTCTTTTATATACTCCGTGTGTTGGATTTTTTTTTTTTTTTGTTATTAAGGAAAAATAATAATACGTGGTATCACGACAGGAAAAAAAGTAGGTGTTTATATTTTGACCTGATTCTGATTCCAGGTGAAAAGTAAAAGTAAAATGAATGACTGCAAAAAAAAAAATGTAAAAGTGATGGTAGCGATAAAACCAATAAAGATATATTGCGCTTTGTGTAGCTGGAGGGATTCATTTCTCTACGAAAGAGCTGAATAAAGGAGGTGAAGGAGACACGAGCGGACTGGAGAAATCGTTTTGTATCGTATCGTGTTCGAGGATGATGACAGTCACAGGACGGCTGGAATTAACAGACGAGTTGAATTTTAGTATCAGAAGCAGAAGAGGATGAATCATTTCCTTCCTCTCTGAGAACAAAGAGCAGGGCAATGGTTTTGGGGTGGGGGGTTTTTTCCCCCAGGGTCAACTTGTAATTCAGACAGAAACCTGCTTCGTCAGGTATTGAAACAAAACTTAATTTACTTTCAAGGCGAGCAACATGACAAACATCACATCACGATTCTCCAGGGATACGATACGTGATATACAGGTTTGAGAACAAATTTCAAAGCAGTCGTGTTGCTTTTAAAAATATATATATCATTTTGTATATAAAAAATTATCCATTTTGAGAGATATATTTAAAGCAAAAAATAAAGACGTCAACATTTTTACATTTTCCAATGCAAAACTCAAATCCATTTGAGCATCAGGACCTGCTTCCATTCGAGGTGTAATTCAACATAAAATGTAAAAAATTGACACATCACAGTGACGACATTTCTCAGGATGTTGATATTTCATCATCATGTCGCTCAGCCCAACTCGGGACAGTAAACTTTCTCCCCATTATAATGACTTATGAATACATTTATAAAGCGTGAGACGCATATCAGTATTGATGAAAAAGTTTCTAATTGAGAAAAGAAAGCATTATTCTATTCTACTATACTCAGGCATTAAATTATAGGATTTATAAGTGTGTTTATAAGAGGACACTGTCATTGTGAGATCAACACACTAAATCAGGTTGCTGATAGAACACGTTATGAACACGACTTAACGCATCAATGTTATGAATTTATAATATAAAGATGGCTGGAGTGAATTTTCATTAATAACTGGAAGAGTAGATTTGATTTCATGGGAATGAACTCAAAACATTCTCACTTTAGCGGTATGTGGAAAAAAATATTATTAGGACAAATGTGCACTAATTCGATTTTATTCAGACAAAATATTTATTTAAAATTAAACTTTATTGCAATTAAGACACATGATTCTCATATTTACTTCTACAATAACCAGTGCATGATTACATCTTTGTATATACACACACACACACACACACACACACTCACTCTATTACACACACACACACACACACTAATCATGTTCAGGGTGTTTTACAGGCCAGGATGCACTTTACAGTTACAAACCAAACCCATTTAATTAAAAAAAAAAAAGGCTTAATTTAAAATTATTTCATCTCAAGTTCACGCCCCCCCCCCAAAAAAAAAATTAACCTCACCTTTTAAAAC
>JANZLB010000019.1:36185974-36201584 GCA_026167865.1 Notarius quadriscutis
GCTGCCCACTGCTCTGGGTGTGTGTGTGTGTGTTCACTGCTTCAGATGGGTTAAATGCAGAGGATGAATCTCACTGTACATGTGACAAATAAAGGTTTCTTCTTCTTCTAAAACTTCACGCTGACTGAAACTGGAGCTCAGGCTCGAACCTGGAGCTGTCCTGAGCACTCAAACAATTTGTACCACAGTACAAAATAAAAACAAGACCGGCTTTGGTGTCCAAGTATATGAGTGTGTATACATATCCTTAGATGTACTAGTATGTAAGTACAGTATGTTGTGTGCAAGTAGCATGCAACTACATTTGTGGAGATATCCATCCATCCATCCATCCATCCATTATCCGTAACTGCTTATCCTGTGCAGTGTCGCAGGCAAGTTGGATCATCACAAGGCTGACACACAGAGACAAACAACCATTCACACTCACGGTCAATTTAGAGCCACCAATGAACCTAACCTGCATGTCTTTGGACTGTGGGGGGGAAACCGGAGCAGACACATGGAGAACATGCAAACTCTACACAGAAAGGCCCTCGCCAGCCGCTGGGCTCGAACCCAGAACCTTCTGGCTGTGAGGCGACAGTGCTAACCACTACACCACTGTGCGACCCTTTATAGAGATAGGAGAAAACTTATAATACGATTCCTTCAGTGAATCGTATGGATGTGGAAGTGACATTTTCTCCAACAGTATCTTTTGTTATAATGCATTTGTTACGCTGCTTGAATGGAACATTAATTTATTTTAAATATTTATTTATGAATGGGAAAACAGTGCATAACTTAGTGCTGGTCCCAATCCCATATGGACTGGGGAGGGTTACGTCAGGAAGGGCATCTGGTGTAAAACCTGTGCCAAATCAAAGATGCGGAACAGATGCACTGTGGCGACCCCGAACGTACGGGAGCAGCCGAAAGAAGATGAACATGTTTTATGAATGGGAATGAAGTAAATGTCAGAAAGACACATTTTTTAAAGTTCACAGACAGAGAACTGCTCACGGAGCTCGAGAATTTTAAATGATGTCGGAAATGTGCTGCCATGTAGACAAACGATTTGTCTGACAAGATAGGAAATAGGTTTGAGTACACTTCCTGACAAGAGAGTTCCTCTTCAGTTCTTTAAACACTGTGTCTTGGAAAGAAAAACAAAAAAAGGGATAATGTAAGAGAGAACAGTGTGTGTGTGTGTGTTTTCAGTAATCCAGTGCACATATCAGTGCCACCCCCCGCTTTATCCAGTGCCTCTGGCTTTGGTCTGTTGGAAGCTCGACTGCGATTACGTAGTTAGTGGAGTGACCGGTGGTGGACAGAGTTCCTGTTAAAAAAAAAAAAAAGGAGACAGAGAGTGAATGAGAGAGAGGAAGAAAAGTGGGGCAGAGAGGTCAGAGAGAAATTAAAGGGAAAACAAATAGACTGGAAAAATTGGAAAAACTACAACCAAATATCGTTTCTGAAATTGAAAATGAAAAGCATATTCGCACAACTCAAGTTCTAGTTTTCTTTGAAAAAAATGCTCATCCTACCCCTCATTCAATCTCAGTTATTTTACATCTTAAAATTTGTAACATGAGCATTGCTTCCTCACACAATTAAAAAATCCTGATTTTGGAAGCAATAATAATAATCATAATAATAATCCTGCTTCACAGAGTGCAACACTATCAGGTTTCTACCCTTTTCCACTGTTCTGAAACTGTATACAGCTCAAAGCCAACCACACACACACACAGCTCACCAGCACGTGTGAGCGTTTTGTATATGGGGCAGACGTAGATGCCGGATTGGGGCAGTTTGCGGTTGGGCGTGGGCACCATCCAGATGACGGCCATTTCAGTGTGGAGCTCTTTAGGCCGAGACTCGGTCAGCAGGCCAGCTCGTGTGTCCCAGCGTGCCCCCTCCAGGAACAAACCGTAGATGAAACACCCCGTCTCAGGCCGCTCGGTCAACTCGGCCACTCGCTTCGTCATCACCTGTGGAGGAAAAAGAGGATCGGTGAGAGACAGCAGGGTTCTGCAGGAGGACACGTGTGTGTGTCCCCATGACTCAGACATTCACTGTGATTAGATAATGATTCTGTTCTGACATGATGTCGTCACAAATGAGCTTTGGAAACATGATACGGGAAAATAACACCAGGCAGCATGACTATATTTAAATCCACCTTTTAGATTTGTGTGACGGTTATACAAGTTATAAGACCATTATGTATTATTATGCTCTTCGCACATAATAGTGATATCGGCTCAGTGTGAATACAGATTTGCTGCGTGAGGTAATAGTTCTGCAACATATTCAACAATATTCAGTGGAGAAAATTGTCAAATTATCTTCACAACCCCTCCATCGATTAGAAAAAAAAAAAGGCTGCCTTGGTAGGCGCCATTTAAAGTCGTGCGACTCGATCTGAGATAAAGTCGACCCCAAATTAGAAGCAAGCATAAAGACACGCATATGACAAGTGTTGAACAAATCTGAAGGCATCTTTGAAGAAGTGGTTAACCTGCTAAAAAGCAAAACGATGTGAAAACAGTGACGCTCTAATTCTTCCATTCTAAATTAGAGAGTTCAGTGGCGTTGTAAAAAATTTTTTTAACATCGTGTTAAGGAGGTGTCGGATTGCTGTGAACCTTAAAGCTGAAGCTGACGGTGTCGATGGACAGGACAGAGCAGCGAGCGTAGTTCTGCAGCGTTCCTGTCAGGAAGGCTTGCGGGAAGAAGAAGCCACTGATCCAGAACACAGCTGGAATCCCGCCGGAGATCCAGTTCTTCAAGAAACTGATGCGCTGCAGCAGGTCGGATACCCATGAGGCCAGGGGCTTTAGAGACGGGTACGCCTATGAGAGAAAAGAGTTCCCACAAAAACGTCAAATAAAATCACAGGCTGATTTTCGTGTATATAAGGAGGAGTGACTTCAGTAATCATTCCCACAGACACACAAACTTGTGTTCCAAGTATGAAATGAATCGATTTTAGAAAGACAAACAATTTGTGTGCCCGAGAGAGTCAAAGAAAAGATAGAGAAAACACGACAGAGGGAGAAGGGGTAAGGAGGACAGATTCTTGCCTTGGCTTTCCACATTTCTGGAACGGCGTTGATGAACAGACTGTTGGCCATGAGCTCGAGCTCGGATGACATCACCACCAAACCTTTCAGAGCCTTCACCAGATCACTGAGACTCTGTGAGATCACTGCTAACAACTTATTATATCTGACACACAGAGAGAAAGAAAGAGCGCAATCAAGGCAAAGAACTTAAACGATCTTAGAGGAAAAAAGTAATGAAGGAGAAAGAAAAAAGAGAAAGATGGACCAAAGACACCTGAACGAATTCTAGATGAAAATAGACAGATTATTGTAATTGGGACTCAATCTCAGAAAAAAGTTTAAAATTACTGCTAACACTGGCCAAGCAGATCAAAAGCTCTGACAAAAGAGTGATGAACAAACTGAAAAAGAAAGAATTAATGGTTACAGATTATTTATATTGCAAAAATCGTAAGGAACTGGTGTCATTTTATGGCATGAACCCATAATTATTCAGAGATGATCTCTTTAAAAAAGAGAATGATTTTGTAAAAAGGCAAAAATGGTTTTAGATAATGCTATGACAAGCTATCAGTACTGTATTTCCTGTTTCTGATGTGTGCACAGATGCACCTTATTACTTCCTGAATCAGCACAGTGTTCATCGACTCCTCATACATCACTGGGTACTTGGCAATGACTTCCTCAATGTCGATCTGGTCGGGAATCTTCTGCATGATCCCCGTCACGATCTCCTCGACTATCTGCGGGAGAGAAAGAATTTTGCTGTAACTTACAATTGACATATTTTGACTTTCACGTGATATAATTTGGGTGAGGAGCTCATGGTGACTCAGGGTGACTCAGTACCTCCTCTCTGGCTTTGCCCCCGCTGGCGGCGGCTCTGGGCTGCAGCTGGAGTACAGCACCCAACAGGGCGAACGACTCGTTCTGGGCAAAGCTGATGTTTGCGTTGTCATGCAGGCTGAAGATTTCTGGCATGTCGTTGATTGGCAGGCCACGGATATACGACAGGTAGCCCTGAAAAATGATAATTTTGATAAAAATCGGGATTTTAGGAGTTGAAAATGGCTCAAAACATACACTGGTTTAAATCATCCTGAAACTTGCAAGGCCGATGCTGAGGTCGAGTCAACCGTTTGGTATTTCTCAACATCATGAAATATTTTGATAAAGAAAAAGAATGTTAACACCGTCTAAGCAGATGCAGGCGGCCCACCTCCACAGCCCCTGCCCTTGAGAAGGAGTCTGTGAAACTGCACTCGTTTTTAAATATTATACACGGTGATCATCCATGCCTCCACTTAGCACCAGCCCCCCCTTTCAGCACCTTGCCCAGTTTTAGCATTTTTCAAAATTATGCAGTGGGTAGATTTGGGCAATTCTTCAGCAGAAGCCAAAATTATGACATTATTAAGATTGCCAGTGACATTGCGAATGTACTGAAAAACATATTTAAAAATCATCACCCCAATTATAGCAATGTTGCTTCAGAGAAATCTTGGTTTGAACTTTAAGAAATGAAAGTTCAGTTTTTTCTGACGTAATTCCGTTACTGACTTTTCTTTCGTCCTCGTCTTTTCGCCCCATACATCTCCGGCAGCACGGTGGTGTTGTGGTTAGCACTGTCGCCTCACACCAAGAAGGTTCTGGGTTTGAGCCCAGTGGCCGACAGGGGCCTTTCTGTGTGGAGTTTGCATGCTGTCTGCGTGGGTTTCGTCCGGGTGCTCCGGTTTCCTCCACAGTCCAAAGACATGCAGATTAAGTACACTGGAGCCACTGTAATTGGCGCAAGCTGTAGTGGTTTTCCAGCCATAATGTACGTATGTATATATCTCGCTATGGCAAAGCTAATAAAATTAAATACAGTGTGAAATTTTTATTTAATACCATTATCTTGAGTGCTGCAACTAAAAAAAGTTACCCCATTTTGCTGTGAATGTAATCCCGTTCCCGAAGGACTCCCCATTTAGAGTTTGTTCAGAGCTGAGGGGTGAGGTTACACCTTAAACTGGCTCGGCAAGATTACAAAATAAATAAAAACTTTTCCATGCCGTTTTGGTGAAATATATCAATATCTGTGTCAAAGTATTGTCGTCGATATAAAAACCCAATTCTGTCCTTTTGCTCGAATTCTGCCCCAGTGATATACGACGGGTTTTCCCAGACTTGTGTCAAATCAAACGATCAAGAAAACTGCTCTCATGGAGATGTCGCGCCTCTCTTCATGAATACGGCTTGTAAATATTGACATATACAGCTGATAAGAGTCGAGAGTGGGAATTGGTTTGCGATGTGAATTTCCATTCAACCTTTAGCACGCTTACCGGAACGCTGCACAATATCGGCTCAGTGCACGGTGTTGATGTAGTGTGTGTGGTGTTTTGTGATGAAGCGACACATCTGTTAAATGAATACGTGTAACACAAACCTTGACATCCAGGTCTGTACTGATCTGGCGGTACTCTCCTGATGCCGAGTAGATGTGCTCAGGGTTCAGCACAGTGGGGCAGTAGTAGTCCTCCAACACGTTCATTATGCAGCGGCGATCCCAGTCGTCTGTCACACGACCACCGTAGTTTATCTCACCGGCTGTGTACTTCAGAACCTAAGCACAGAGACAGACAGTGCAAGATAGAGAGTGGAAAAAAAAAATGTGGACGTTATAGAATAAAGTCATGACCGAGTTCAATGGTCCGGCGAGCTTTGTGATGCTTTTGGGAAAAGATATTCAGGCATTTGTGCGGACGTTGTTTACGTATGACCTAATCGTTTTGCTTCCTGCCTTGATACAGGATTTTTTTTTTTCCTTTTCAAGGCAAGGTGTGAGAAGAAAAGCAGGGGAAAGTTTCTGCAGCAGGATACCGGTCTCAAAATCAATAGCGATGCAGCATCTCTGTTCTGATTTCTCTCGAACACAGTACACTCAAAATACAAACTGTCCTGTGTCGGTGATATTTTAAGCTGTGCCATGTTAAAAATATGAATGCAAGGGAAAGAAGAGAGGAGTGTTTTCTCCTCCTTTCACACTATCATTTTTATTGAGGGCATCCTGGATAACTGGCAGGCACTACTTTTTTTTTTTTTTTTTCCCCCTGAAGATTATTTCTCAGATGCGTTCTTCTTGGCCAGGACTTGTAGAGAAAGAATATGCTTCTTTTCCCATCGTAATACAGCCATAACGCATGTTAAAAAAATAAAGTCGGCTCCGTGGTGTGCTCTGGTACATCTGGTAAATGAATCAGCCGTGTTGTGGTGGAACAGGAAAGAGACAGGATAAGGGATGAAAAAGAGGCATGCTAGAGTATGGTGGTCATGTGTTAACGCAGCATGTGTATCTGTGTGTGTGTGTGTGTGCATGTGCTTGCCTTGTAAGGAACATTCTGGTATTCATCAAGGAACATCTTGAGTTGGCTGATGCAGATTTGCAGGTCTCCGTCCGTGAACTCATATGGAATGTTGAAACCCAGTGGACCAAATTTCCTGCGCTCAATGATGTTTCCGTGGAACAGACAGAGAGACAGCAACAGAGACCTGAACTCTGCAATCTGGGAGAGAGATAAAAGAGAGAGAGAGAGAGAGAGAGAGAGAGAGGGAAAGGAGACTGAATTTTATTTTAGTGAGATGTTTACAGTACAGTCCTGAGGGCATCAAGTGAAGTAAACACATGAGATCACTTTATCTGGGTTTAAATAAGTGTGTGTGTGTGTGTGTGTGTGCCTTGGAGCAGGAGTTGACGAAGTCATTACTGAGACTCCGGTAGGTCTTCAGTAGGTTGGCCTTGATGCCTCGTGGAGGCTCGATGGTCATTTTGGAGCTGTTCTGAAGGATGGAGACGGGGAATTTGTTGCTGGGCAAACTAGTGAGCCACAGACGGAAGTCCCGATGGACCTGAAACAGACACACGCACAGAAAAGCACAGAGTGATTGCTTTTTGTGTTGCTCCAAATTAACAAAATGTCCTGGTGCTAAGATAATTACCTAATTAAATAAATGCTACACATCTGGTGTCTCAGCAATACTCACACATGCAACCATGGATATGCACATGTGCAGTGTATATTTGTGCAAGTGTGCGCGTGTTTGGGGACACTAACTTTATCAGGGTCAATGTTCTCGATGAGTCGCTCCAGAGAGGGCATCCAGCTGGGTGCCAGGTGGCAATTCTGAAAAAATACCCAATGCCCCTTGTCCATCGCACCATGCATCATCTCTTCAGCCCAGGGACCCTGAGGCACAACACACACACACACAAACACGGTGATAATATGAACAACAAGCAATCCAGCCTCAACACACAGCCTTTAAAACACTCGGCCAACAACATCCACACACACACACACACACATTCAAGGTTCAACAAAAAAATTCAGTCTGAAGCATCTGTGATCCGTCATCGCTTTTGATCTTCCAGGAACTGAGATGAATTGTGAGATAGTCGCTTCCTTTCTGAGAAATTCCACTTCGTAAAGACAAGGCCAAGCTCGGATGCCTGGAGCTTGAGAAGAAGTTATAAATTTTTTGCTCACCCCGAAAAAACCCAAAACACAGTGCCATGACAATGGAATAAGACTAAGTCATGAAAACATGCTGCATAGACAAAACAATCTCTCTCTCACACACACACACACACACACACACACACACACACACACACACACACACACACTGGACGAAAAGCAGTCACCCACAGCCAAAACAGTCTCAAAGTTGGAAATTAGGAACATCCTGAAAACCGACCACAGCACGGAACAAGCAAAAGAGGAGGGAAATAAAAGAAAGAAGAAAGGTTAAGACATTCCAGACTGCATGCAGTACACAGGACAATCAGTCCATGGCTGTGAGATTACAACCAGCTGTTAAAAAAATATCTGGCTCCATTCAAAAAACCTAATAAAGCAGGAAATAACTGAAAATTAAAATCATGTTTACATGTCCATATACATTTGTACTCACACTCAGATGTGCGTGGGACTGTTTCTTTCTTTCTTCTTTATTTTATTTTTTTTTTAAATCATTTACATTCGTATCTTCCCATAATATTTTCTCATGAATTTATCTGGTTCCATTTTCAAAAATATAAACGGAGGGGACTCAGGAAGGTCCGGGGGCCACCAGAGGCCCACGTAAGCTCTGCAGTTTATTTATCTGCAGTGTAGTACACTGACCACAAAACACCTTTTATCAATAAATTATTATTATTTTAGCAACTACAATCTGAGCTCCTGCTCAGGATATTCAATGCACATATAAGACAGTGAATATACCCAGGTAAAGTGAGGGAATGTAAGGGGCCACTTAAGACAGAGCTTAATCCGAGAGAACGATAAATAAAGACTGCAAGAGCTGCATGTCTATAATACAAAGTCAGTAACTGCAATCTGAGCTCCTGAGTCTAATGAGACTGAGATAATGATTGTACAAGCTGCACGTGAACAAGTCTGATAATAAGCCTTAGTTCTCAAGACTCAGGAGATTTCGAGCAGATTTTCTTCAGAGCCGTTGCAAAAATCAACATCTCTCACAGACCTATCTAGCCGCTGTCGGAAAAATCAATGTAAGACTCACCTCCAAACAGCACGTGTACCATGTACGTACACAGGGTATAGTGAGTATACAGATACCCTATTAATGAATACGTGTGTATGCAGTAAGTCTGCTGCAGCATCATATCATTTTGGCTTGTGAGCATGCGTGTGAACGATACCACAAACACAAAAGGATGGCGCACACCTTTTACATGTCTACAGTTTACAGTGCAGTCCAGGAATACAGTCTGTTATTATGGACATGCACGAAGTTCCCGCGCCCTGTTAAAATCCAACAGGACTCACCCAGCTCGCTTTTCACTGCACTTGTGTCACGAGCGAAAAAAAAAAATGAAGCTCGGAACCTACTATTAAATACAAATTTGTCCCATAAACTCTTCAGCTCAATCCCACATAACGATCTATTTTGTTTATTTCTTCTTTTAAAACCGTATTCATTAAAAAACGGCGGGAATATCTCGGTATCTGCAATCCAATTCCAAGTAGCCATGCGCTAAAATTTTTTTTTGGACAGGGAGGTGCGCCCTGCCTTAAATCCACACCAGACAAAGTAGGAATGTAATTTCATTAAGGCAACTCTGACCAGGTAGTTCCTAAGGATGAATGAATGGTGCACATTCCTGTGAATGATCGTGGTATTTATTTGCCCCCTCGAGCTTCATATCCATCCTCTTGCTCACACCCAAATGAAAAAAAAAACCCCTGAGTGAATGTTTAGTCGCGTAAATGTGAACCTTAATGGCAAGCTTTTCTGAAAACTAAACAAGTAATATCACGCCTCCTATTCATATGTATTTGTATCTGTTTAGAACAGATTATCTATTCATTCCAAATAATTTATCTGTATTTGGTTCCACCCCGATGGACCATATGAAATCATCTATAATTGGCTAATAATACATAAAAGCTGCATTAGAAATCTTTACAGACTCTAAAACATCGACATGAGGTCTGTGACATGAGGTCCTCAACCTTGTCCAACACTCACTCATGACTGAATGACATGACAGGAAGTCTCTAGAATGTTCTCTCCCATTCACACTGGTTCATTTGGCTTGTCAGTTTCCAGCACGAGAACGTTGATATATGTTGAGGAATGCTGACTGTCTTGAATCATCATATTTTTTACGATATGAACTGCAAAACCTGATCCCCAAATTAGCGCTTTGAGAAATCTCATGCATAGGGGTGAGACTTCAGGTCTGTCGTCCTTCATTACAAGACCTTCACAAGGAACTGAAAGCACCAGTCTTTGTCCTGACGCTTGTTAGGAATGTAAGTAACCTATAGGCCAACGACTGATATCGACACTCAGTACAGATCCATAATGAGCATGAGCAACACAGTGGAGAGAAATGCTTTCTTATATCACCGCTTTGTCAAAACATCTGCTCGGGCGACAGGACATTCCAGTCATGTCAAGTCTGTCTTTCTTTCTTTCACAGACCCTAGATGTTCTCAAAAAGGTAATTCGTATGTTATTTGCATAAGATACAGCTGCACAGAGCGAGATGAAGATCTTAATTGACACTATAAACTAAATTTCAGAACATCTAACCATCTAGAGGAGACCTATCACACCACTGAATACCTGAAAAAAAAAAAAAAAAGTTTCCTTTTTTTGGTTCTCACCTGGCCCTGGCCGAGCGAGATGGCACTCATTTTTTTGGAGAACTTCATGACATCGGCAAACTTGTAGAGGTCAGCCGCAGGGTCGGTACCGGGTGATAGCACAAAGATAAGCGGAGTGGAGGCAGACGACTCCTTAAAGACTGCAGACAGGTCAGACGTCTAAGAGAGACAGATAGGAAGATGGAATGTGTGATGCTTTCGGTACAAAAGTCTAAAAGTGAGTCCTAAATATGAGGAGTTTATTAGTCCAAATTTAGTCCACTGGTCAAGACATGTTTGGCAGCTGACAATTGCTGATTAAATTTTGCACCGGAGCTAGACTCACGTTTCTCGCCTCAAAATCTTTTCCACAAATATAATTAACAGTTATTCCACGAAATCGAGTCAGACATGAGCTGATAGCCGACGAGGCCCATAGCAGCGAGTTGGTTATAATCCATGTACGATGAGATTGAGTGGAATAACTGTTTTATTCGATCCACAGTCACTGGATTTTTAGAAACCGAGCATTTTTATTTTTTGCAAATTTGATATGTAAAAACTTCACACAAAACATCCGACAAAATAATTTCTGCTTTGAATGTAAACAAACCGGCGAAATGACAGTAGCAATTTGTGAAAAACGCTATAATAATAATAATAATTCTTGAAAAATAAAAAAAGATGTTCTTACCATCAAATACTTTCATTCCATATTTTGTTGCTTTTTTGTATTTTTTCGGGTTTTGTTTTCGAGTAGTTTTTATTTCGTCCTCAGTTGGTTCAGTAACACGTTCCGCCATTTTGTTTTTCTTGACTGACGGTATATCAGCTGATATCCAAGTAGTACAGTAGCCGCATGCGGTTGCTCATATCCAGTGAATGTGGACAGAATATATGCTCATATACTTTTTTTTTTTTACAGGACATTGTTCATCTTGTTTTAAGTAAAATTCTTGGGATGGTTCTATACCATGATTTATCACTTCCAACTTTGTGCTCCAAAAAGATCTCAAATTGTGCGAATAATATGACTGCTTCCATCACGTATTCATTCAGCAACACAGGATTTTTTTTTTTTTTAAAAGAAAAACCTCTGGATGAAACAGACTTTCATGACTTGTTATATACATTATCGTTGTAGCTCTAGTGCAGAAATAAAGAAGCAAACTGTCAAAACACCAAACAGATTTTGATGATCGAATACATTTGTTGTAAAAAGTGAAATTGTGTAAATAATTATTCATTCACTGAAGCACTCCTTTAAGGCAGCCTTCAGGATTTAAAGACCCTGAGCTCTGCTACTCCAGTAGATTATCAGAAACTATAGATATTTTTAACCTGAGGCTCGATGAAGCGCTGACCCAGCTGTGCTGACACGAAGTCCTGCAGGCCACGTGTGAGGCAATCTAAACGCAGACAGCGCAGCACTAACAGCCGCTGAAAATTGTCCAGCTTACTCTCCCATTCGGCCGGGAGAGGTTCTCTGTTCAATCACAGGAACAGAACAATGAACTCAGACACATATACAGGACATGGGGAAGGGCCACATATAGGTGCGATGGTCAGGTGTTCACAAACTTTTAATGAGTATCTGTTTGTATACGTCTATATGCTCGTTAGAAGATACCGGTGTGGATGGCTGCTGTCAAAGATCCTCCTGTAGTCAGGCTCATATGTGGAGAAGGTGTCTGCCAGGCCTTTGAAGTTGGGCAGAGCACTGAGGGCCATGATGTCCTGCCACGCCCGTTCTGATAACCAGGTGGGTGATGGGTTTGGAAGCTCCTGCATGCTTGTGCCTCCTGACAACATGTACTGCCACTCAGCCTGGACATCCAGAACATTAAAACGGAGGTGAACCATTTCCATAAATCATTTACGTTACATAAATTATCATCGAAGACTGACTGATATTCCAGCAGCTGAAGTCACAGCATACTGAAAAAAAAAACCTGAAGCCAGAAAAGCAGGACTGGCCAAGAGGTTTTTTTTTTTCCTCCCCTCACCATATCAATCTTATGCTCGTTCATCAAGATGCGAACACACAGCAGGAATGCGAACATGAGCTTGTGCTTCTCGAACAGGCTGCGGCACACGTTGCTGTAGAGGCTAAAAGTGAAGTACTCGTTAATGTTGATGATGCGCTGCCCCAGGTCGTCTAAAAAAAAAAAAAAAAGACAGAGCTACGTCAAGACAGATGGCTGCAATGGAGTCACTTTTACAATCTTAATACTAGCATAAAATGGATGACAATTGACAAAACAAAAACAACTACGAATCAAAATCAAACAAATTTCATCATCTTCCATAATGATGCGTAATTCCAGTTTAAAGCATCGATCGAATTTCACTCCTCATCAACCTGAGAACACCATCCACGCAGTGAAGCATGGTGGTGGCAGCATCACGCTGAGCGATACCTTCAGTCTCTTGGATGTTTCTCTGACTAATGCGCTCCGTTTGATGGACTGTCCATTTAATAGCTAGTCAGTCACTTCGTGATGCCTTTTTTGTTTTGTTATGTTCTCTAACAAACTCTGGTGCATCCAGGAGCAGGTGGATTTTTATCTGATCATGTGATATGAATTGCACACAGGTCACACATGAAGACAGAAAGCTCTTTCCTAAGCTACAAGGTCAGCAAAAAATACATCACACGCCGTCAGCCAGTGACTGAACTTCTCAGGAAGCAGAGACTGGAGGTGTTGGATCACAGCCATTTTTTAATTATTCTTCGAGAAGGTACTGGTCAATGTGTTGAACAAAGGCACCACAACATGAAGAAGAACAACTTTATTCATCACACGCTTGTGAAATTCCTCTCTGAATTTAACCCATCTGAAGCAGTGCACACACACACACACACACACACATATAGACAGAGCAGTGGGCAGCCATGCTAACAGCGCCCGGGGAGCAGTTGGGAGTTAGGCGCCTCGTTCAAGGCCCAAAGCCGTCCCGTATTAACCTAACTGCATGTCTTTGAACTGTGTGGGAAACTGGAACACCCAGAGGAAACCCACACAGACACGAGGAGAACATGCAAACTCGACACAGAAAGGACCTCGCCGGCCACTGGGCTCGAACCCAGAACCTTCTCGCTGTGAGGCGACCGTGCTAACCACTTACACCACCGTGCCACACATGGCCAAGTCTGTGCTCGAGTACAAACTTAAGTGAACTGATAAGGAAGTGGGTGACAAAGAAAAAAAAAAAAAAGAGAACTGATAAATATGTCACAATATATGTCTTCAATGATAAAAACATTGCTTGTTATTGTGGTTTGTAACCACAGAACACACTTTCTCCTTGAGAAGAGACCTTGAAATTCTTCAATCTATAACCAAATTGTTCTGCTCTACTCCCTATGGATGTCTATTTCTATTCCTTCCTTTAACATTCTTCATCCTGTTTCTTTATTCTTCTCCACCTGTAGACTATAATGATTTCTAATCCCGCTATCCCACGTTCCGTTCTGAATCTGGTTCCTCTCAAGGTTTCTTCTTCATGTCTTCTCAGGAGGTTTTTCCTCTGGCTTACTGATTAGGGCTTTTTAAATCCATTGTTAAAAGCACTTGCGCGATACCAGTGAATTGTATTTTCCAGTCCTTGAAATGGATGGGACAGAAGTGATCTGTTTTCAATGCGACTACATAATCATGTATACTGTATTTGTGGGGCATCTGGAAAAAATAAAAGAGGGCTTTTTTGATCGCACTCTCAGAGGTGATGATGGTGCTGGGTGAGCATCTGTCTTACCTGCGCGTTCCGAGTTAGCAATGCCCGTCATGAAGATGCCCAAGAACCACTCGAGCGAATACTGATACATGGGGTCTACGTTGGACAGGTCGGACACACAGAAGAAGAGGATCTGGGTGCGCACGGCCACAGGGACGTACTCCAGACGTGTGGCGTCGATGTCTCTCTCGGTTTCCTCTGCCACCATCACTTTGGCCTGTCACAATGATAGGAATAATATTGCTAGCTAATGTCCAAAAAGATGAAAGCAAACTGAATGGGATCCTTTGCTTTGGTCAGGTTCTTCTCAAGTTTGCCTACAGACCTGTATCTCTGCAGCTTTGACCTTTGAGGCTCCAAGCACTCGTATGAGCTCCTCATCATCGACAGGGTTCCCCTCTGATGAGCTGAGCCTGAGCAGGATCTGGTCCTCGATCTCCTTCAGCTCCTGTTTCATCTGTGCATTGCTCACAATCAGCTGATTCTTGGCCTCCTCCAGGTCAGGCCTCTCCTCAGCCACCACCCGGCCAACCAGCTGGTCCTGCAAACCACTGTACAGTACACATGTCGCTTTACGATCAGACATTATCGTATATTAACCAGAAAAAGAAACAAAACAAAAAATAAAAATCCAGACAAATGACATCTTTTCATGACATTAACACAGTGAGTGAATGATTTGAGTTGACAGTACGTGTGAGGTGTACACTCTTGTGAACATTGCTGTACCTCGGCGAGAGGGTGAAGTTGATGAGGGTGACTTTCGTGGAGATCTCAGGAGAATAGTGTGGATTGGGCAGTTTAGTGGTGATGTACATCTTGAAGTCATCGTGGTAGGGAATAATGGTGTCACCTAACTTCAGTACTGTACTGCCCTGTTGCTTAAATGTCTGCGTGCACACACACACACACACACACACACACACACACACACACACACACAAGTTCCCAAAACAAGATAAATTTCACACTTGTAAAATAATGTACTACTGCTGTTGGGAGTCACAGAAACCCTTCTCCTTTGGTAACCTACAATTATGTGGTCAGACTGTTAATTAATAAATGATAGCGACAAATTAAAAATTGTCTAAATATTCATGTATAAATTTGCATGTGGAGTTTTTATGAATGTTTCTACTTCTCGACATCTGACCACACCATTTTAAGTTCCAGTTCGATTAAGGATTAATTTTAAAATTTTAGTAATTCCTTTTAAAGTTATAAAGGGCTGTGCCCCTAATGATATATAGTTTAGTTAAGATCAAAGAGGTGTCCAAGTAGAGTTTAAGATCTAAAAATTAGCTTTGATTGAAACCGTTACCAATCATAATTGAAAAGACAGAAGGCGATCAGGCATTCGCACCGGCAGCTCCAAAGCTTTGGAATACGCTGCCAAAGTTAATTAGAGATGCTGATAATTTATCTAGTTTTGACATAATCTTTAGGATATCATTTCATTTATATTTGTATTCTTTTATTTCATTTATGTACAATATTTGAAGCGCATTTGATCATATATGCATGTAAAATGCATGATACAACTATTATTATTATTATCTATCTCATCTCATTATCTCTAGCTGCTTTATCCTGTTCTACAGGATCGCAGGCAAGCTGGAGCCTATCCCAGCTGACTACGGGCGAAAGGCGGGGTACACC
>JANZLB010000019.1:36480792-36490845 GCA_026167865.1 Notarius quadriscutis
TTGGAATAGGTTCCTCGCCAATGTGGAAGCAGTGGACTGACAGTTTCCCCTTGACAATGGAGATGCTTCTGGACTTGTTTGGCTTGATCTTCATGTGAGCCAGCTCGATGTTTTCCTGGAACTTTCTTAGTAGCCATACAGTGCAAGCCTTGGTCACGGTGAGTGTTGTGAGGTCATCCATGTAGGCTCTGACAGGTCTTATTCGCTGTCCGCCAACCACCCATCAAGAGGCTCGGATGATCACCTCCATGGCCAAGGTGAAAGCCAGTGGGAAGATGGTGCAGCCAGCCATGATTCCCACTTCTAGGCATTGCCATGTTGTGGTGTACTTGGCTGTTGTCAAGCAGAGCTGGATGTTCTGGAAGTAGGCCTTGACAGGGTTTGTGAGAGCTACTGGGACCCTAAAGTAGTCGAATGCTGTCCACAGGAGGTGGGAGGGACTGAAGCAAAGGTGTTGGCGAGATCCAGAAAAACCACATGAAGGTCTGTTTCCTCCTTCTTGGCGACCTGGATCTGATGCTAGATGACACTAGCATGTTCCACACAACCGGAGAAGCCTGACATGCCTGCTTTCTGAATTGACGTGTCAATCAGGTTGTTTCTTTGCAGGTATCCTGCCAGTCTGTGAGCGACCACACTGAAGAAGATTTTTCCCTCTACATTTAGAAGGCTGATCTGGTGGAACTGGATGATCTCTGATGAGTCCTTTTCCTTGGGGATAAGGATCCCTCCGGCACTACGCCAGGACATTGGTATCTCCTTCTTTTGCCACACGACTCTCATCAGCTTCCAGAGGAATCGCAGGACATCTGGTGCATTTTTGTAGAGCCTGTATGGAACTCTGTTAGGACCTGGGGCTGATGCGGCCCTTGCTCTATGCACGGTTTTGTCTACTTCGCTCCATCTGGATGGGCTGCTGTCTAGTTTGTGCTCTGGTGGATCGACTGATGGCATGTGAGGTGGGAGCATAACTTCTTCATGGTGTTGGTCATCTGTGCAGGACTTTTTCAGATGTTCTTCCAGGTCGGCCTTTGACACTGAGAGACTTCCGCTCTTCTCCTTTGTGAAGAAACTCTTCACAAATTTGAATGGATCCTTGTAGAAGCATGATCTTGTTTGCTCCTTCCTTCTGCACTTCCTCAGGAGGTTATCAGCTCTCCTTAGTGTTGCAAGCTTACTCTGGATCTCTTCCTGCAGCAGGACTATGCCCTCCTTCTCCTCCTCGGTGGCATTCCTCGATTGCTTCTTCAGCTGCCTCCTCTCCTTGATTAGGTGATATATTTCTGTTTGCCTTCTGGACTTAGTGGGGATTGACAGAGTAGATCGTTTGTCTTCTACCACTCCAAACCATTCCACTCCATAGGCATAGATTACCTCGCCCATTCTCTCCAACTTCTTAATGGTGGTGCCTCTGATCCCTTCTAGGATGTTACAGAGATCGATGGTGACCTCCTTCCACAGCGTCTTGTTGCAGGATTTTGGCCATCTGACTAATGGCCTTTGCCCCTGGATCATCTTCTCTGCTGCTGGTCGTAATGGGTTGGGTTCAGGCTGCTCTCCCATGCCTAGATCTCCCTCCTCTGGTAAAGGGGTGTTGATGTCCTGCAGACTGTGGTGTGTGTTCTGCTGCTCATCTTCAGTCAACTGACTCGGCCTACTTCTCAGAAAGTAGTTGTCGATGCAACTTCCCTATTGACCCTTCTTTAGGCACCCTTTCTTGCCCTGATGTATTTTCAGGCCTTGGGTGGAAGTAACCTTTAACCAGCCACATGCGCAGCTCTGGAGTTTGCGTCCTGCTGTAGCTGTTGGAGCCTCAGGTATGCTGATCATTAATCTCATAGTCTGTTCCGTTCCTGTGTTCGTTACCGGGTTGTCTGCCAATGAACCATCTTCCACCCCCGCTCTCGTTGTCTCAGGCGGTATTTTCTTCTTAGGACTTTTCGTAGCCATATGTGGGTGGGCCCATACACCGGTCGTGCTGGATTCCGCCGCCATGGGTAGCTAGCCCATGGCGGCCCCATTGGGGTCTATTCCCTCCTGCCAGCTGTCTTTCCATGCAGTCGCAAGGTCTTTTCCTTGTTGTCAGCTGCCCTTTCTCAGCAGTCACTGGTTCACCAGATGATCAGAAGACCAAAGAGATTGGGGGTAGTGTGTGTCAAGTTTAAAAAAGACAGCGAGATTGGGGGTAGTGTGTGTGTGTGTGTGTGTGTATAGGGGTTGAAAAAGACCAGGAGATTGGGGTAGTGTGTGTATAGGGGTTGAAAAAGACAGAGATCGGGGTAGTGTGTGTAGGAGTTGAAAAAGACAGAGATCAGGGGTAATGTGTGTAGGGGTCGAAAAAGACAGAGAGATCGGGTTAGTGAGTGTGTAGGGGTCGAAAAAGACAGAGAGATCGGGTTAGTGAGTGTGTAGGGGTCGAAAAAGACAGAGAGATCGGGGTAGTGTGTGTGTAGGGGTCGAAAAAGACAGAGAGATCAAGGGTAGTGTGTGTGTGTAGGGGTCGAAAAAGACAGAGATCTGGGGTAGTGTGTGTGTATGGGGTCAAAAAAGACAGAGAGATCGGGGTAGTGTGTGTGTGTAGGAGTTGAAAAAGACAGAGAGATCAGGTGTAGTGTATGTAGTGGTTGAAAAAGACAGAGATCAGGGTAGTGTGTGTAGGAGTTGAAAAAGACAGAAATGGTACGTGTCTACAAGAAAGAGAGAAACATTGGATACGTATTTGTAGACTTGAGAAAAATACAGGAAATAAAAAGGAAAGACCAGAAGAATGTCCCCTTCCCTTTCCTGGTTACAAGACATACATTTATACAACCAAGAGTATCTGGACACCTAACTTTCACAGCCTGAGGCCAAAGAAGCACACAGTACTTAACACTGTCTTTGTTTGATGTGTAAGTCAGATTTCTCTTCACTGGAACTAAGAGTCCCAAACCTATTCCAATACTGCAATGTCCTTGTGCACAAAGAGACCTCCTTGAAGACATGGTTTGCCAAGGTTGGAGTGGAAGAACTCGGGTGGCCTACACAGAGCACTGACCACAACCTTTATTATGGTGCAGTGATTAGCACTGTTGCCTCACAGTAAGAAGGTTCAGGGTTTGAATCTCAGGACCGACTGGGGCCTTTCTGTGTGGAGTTTGTATGTTCTCCCTGTGTCTATGTGGATTTCCTCCCACTTCAAAGATGTGCAGATTAGGTTAAAGAAATTGTTAGAGCATCTGTTAAATACCTGTGATGTCCTGAACACCTTTGAGATGAATTAGAACGCTGACTGTGCACTGGTCTTCCTCACCCAACCTCACTATTACACTTGTGTCTGAAGGCGCACAAATCCCCACAGCCACGCCCCAAAATCAAGTGGAAAGCAAAGGGGATTTCATTAAATTTTGATTGGCGTGTCCAAGAAACACATGCTGGGTGTTCAGATTGGTTCGAGCTGCCAAGAAGGATATAGCAACCCATAGTAACTCTTCACAACTGTGGTGAGTAGAAAAGCATCTCAGCATGCAACAGCAGAAGACCACATTGGGTTCCACTCCTGTAGCCAAGAACAGGGATCTTAGAATCAAGAACAAGTTTATATTAAAGTGGCCAGTGAGTGTGTGCGCGTAGTCCCCTCCAAAAGTATTGGAACATCAAGGTCAATTATTTTGTTTTTGCTATATGCTGATAATGCAAACTTAGACCTAGAACATAGAACCTTCGGTGGCAGACCATCCCATTTTTCAGTTCTTCATACCTAATCCTGGAATGGTACCTGGATTTTTAATTTTTTTGCTGTCAAATGAAATAAACATAAAGCCGGAATCTAGCATCTTGCCAGAATATTTTAGCATGAATAATTCTAGTTGTAATGAGAACATTGCTAAATTAATCTTGCCGTTGATTCGTTGAGTAATAAAGTAGCACTTGATCCAGCACATCCTACTACTGTTTTGCGTTTTGTTTTTTGATATTGGATGCCGACAGTAAATTGTGTGCACAGTTTAATCTAATGAAGCCAGGGGATACTAAATTGAGATGTTGCAACATGCAACTGTCATTTCTTGACTTGATGGAAAATAAACTACAAATATCGCCACAAGCAACGATCCGCAGGGTCCAAGCAGTATTTGCAAGTAGCCTTCCCAACTCACCAGTCAGTTGTTGTGAAGTTACATGAAGGGTCCATAGCCATGCGTACTAATCAGAGGTGGACAGTAACAAAGTACATTTACTTGAGTTCTGTACATACGTAAGTACACTTTTTGAGTATCCGTACTTGAGTATTTTTTTTTTTTGGAAACTTATGACTTTAACTTCACTACATTTGAAAGGCAAATATCGCACTTTTTACTCCACTACATTTCTATCAAGGTCCTCATTACTCATTACTATGAAGCAGCTTTGAAAGTGGATGTTTTTTCTTTTCTTTTCTAAAAAGTGATGGTTTTTTCGCAGGTGACACTGAGACAGCCGATCAGTAATCATTAGGGTCACGTCACATCCATAGACTGGATAAAATCAAGTTCAGTGATTTCTCAGCGTTATTTAACTCGATCAGTTGATGGCAGAATGAAAGGAGGCGGTTCTGGGGAATGCATACACCTATGGCCCACGAACACGTTTCAGTTTTCTGAAAGGATTAAAGATTCATTTTGTTTTAAATGTTTGCTTTGTTTGCCAAAAACGAACCACATCACGGCCTACAAAAACTCACCGTCCAACCTGCGGAAGCATATTGAGGTATATATAAACATTTTATTCCAAGAGAAAACTTGCAGTGAAGTTGTCTGTGCTTTTAGAGCTAGCGATAACGTTGCAATAGCTATGCAGTCTGGTTAGTCAAATGACTTTCTATGGATTTGCCTGCCAAGTTGCCATCGCCTTGTCCACGGCTAATGTTAACACGCAACTACTTAAATTGAACACAGCATGTAAAAACGGAGTTACACTAACATGAATAATGTTAACTTATCTGAAGTCCTTTCAGAAATGTCTTGATATAATCTTGCCAAATAAACAGAATGTAGAAAGCTTTCTTTTCTCGTAGCGTTAACTACCCAATATGATTCGGAGTTTGAAAAGAGTTTGCTAGCATGCCAGGTGGAGCTTCACTGACTGACTAGCTAGCTTAACATTAAACCACCATGATGCACAGCATATGTTCATTTTGTAAATCCAGTCGGTTGCTTCAGAGAAATTTGGTACTGTAAGCGTTGTGGCAATAATACAACAATGCATTGACAGAAAATGTACTTTTAATACTTTCGTAATTTTAAAAGCGAGTACTTCAGTCCTTTAACTTCAGTAAAAATTTGACTGGACAACTTTTCACTTGTATCGGAGTAACATTTAACCAGTGTGATCTGTACTTTGACTTAAGTAATGAAGTTGGGTACTTTGTCCACCTCTGCACGGTATCTTAAAAAGTTTTGCCACTCCAGGTCTAGCGCCCCTGCTGGCTGGTTGCAGGACAATTTTTAGCCCCGCCCATCCCTGTGAGTTTCAATAACAAAGCAGCCAATCTTCCAGGTCACTTTTCTCCTCTAAACTGGCTTTTCATATACAGTGTCGAATTTGAGCAGTTTGTTTTCTCTATGCTGATGTCTGCACATTTTAATTTTACCCAGAAATTAGATTTTCATTCTTCTTTTAAGATGTGGATCAACTTGGAAATGAAGTGATTGACAGATTTCCCTGAAGAGACTGACTTGAGCCACCCAGATAACTTTACCATGAATTTTACCCTCATTTACTTACTTTTTTTTAAAAAACTTTTCTGGACACATGTACTCATAAAACCGATTTGCCATTTCTGTTCAAAAAACATTTGAAACATTGAGAGGTTTAACAGGAACAAGGCTAGTTGAATTGTGCTAACTCAGATCGCCAAACATTTGTCGCAATATTATTTCAGTATTCACAACATCCAACCAGCCAGCGATTGAAATTTGCACAAAAACTCTTTTTCAGTGAACACACACACGATTGATCACATTAGGATGGATTTTATAAGTAGGTGCCCCAGATAATGAGTTTTTCACACACCGTGCACTGCGACTGCGGTTTAAACGAGCCACTCCTCCTAAAACCATGGTGAATTTCCAGTTCATGGCCATGTGATAAATGTCTTTCCTAGACACATCCATTTTAATGAAATATATCCAACTGAAACCATTTACATAAGCTTTCTGGATACATGTGATGGAGAGAATTTGAGAATGTGACCTTATTTGTCTGATCCGTTTCTTCCAGAGAAGATGGCGGGGCTACCAAAGCAGTGACTTCACCTCTCGGCATGACTGTGCGAACTCAACAAGGAGAAAGTCTTGACTGCGTGGACTCTGGTTGAAAATTTGACCACGTGGCAGAGGTATTTTGGTTTCAGTTTTGTCAAATGGGAGTGTATGGGAGCACGCCGTCCATTTTTTTATCCGGACGATGGTTAACTCTGTTTATATAAAATATCTGGGTTTTACAAGAGTTTAATTAAATTTGTTTGTCATTGAAATACATAAACTATTGAAACTTCTGTATGTTTGAAATCTGGATATAAAAGTGCGGTAACCTGATCAATTGGCGTTTACATGAGATCGGCTTGTTGTGCCTAAATTTTGTAAAGATACAAAAGTATTTCAGAAGTTCGGGTATTTTTATGAAAACAAAATGTCTTGTGGAAATGCTCCAACGAATGATTTCTGAATGAATCCTTTTGTATCCAATACAAAACAAAATGACTCCCATTCTTGGGAAAATGCTTTAAAATGGGCTCAGTAATATCCCAGGCGTGACCTCACCCAACACGATCCAGACACATGCTTGACAATGATGGTGTGTGTGGCTCTTGATTTCTTAAAACTGCAATGAAACAGACAGGTATTTCATTTAAAAAAAGTTTATTTACATATATTACAAGAATAGCACTGACTGGTTCACCAAAGTTCACATTTAAACACATTCCTTTTTGTATCGTTACAGCTACTTTCAAATACTTTATTAAAATCTGATACACTAACGATTTAGTCTTCAAGTTCAAAAGGAAATACTGATATAAGGATTTGTTCTTGCATTGCCACGAAACTAGTGCATGGAAAGAAAACATGGGACGTTTCATTAACGACACTCAAAGAACAACGCAAATCTTCAAACGAGCTACTGAAGTAAAACATGGCAGAACTCCGGCTCTCGTCCTTTCAGAGTTCTGCTTCAAGTCAGGTTCACAAATGCAATCGTTTTCTGGAAACATATCTAATAACTACCACTGTTTCATGTTTAAATCATGAACGGTGGTGTGAGAAAGTAAATACACCCCCTGAAAAGTTGTTTATTGCACGTACAGCATCTGAACCTCAGTGCTCTCATTGAAATGCACTGATCTAATCTAACAGCAAACACGGAGAGTAATTAGATATATAGGTCTATATAATTTTGCAATAATTTATCTAAATTCTGTAGCTCTAAGAACATTATACATTTTTAAGAACAACTTTTCAGGGTTGTACCTACAGCAAAACACTGGAAAGTGTGTGTTTCGGTGCTATCACTGACGAAGAATATTGTTACCTGATAAGCTTCATTCAGTGAAGTTCAGATTTTATAAATATGTCAAGTCAAATATCTACTGTTAGTGTTCCTTAAAATCCAAAGTGCACTGTAAATCATTCACTTCTATAACACACTTCATACAGCTGGATTTCAAATACATTCTTTTTTTTTTTTTACATGCCTTTGTTGACTTTGCCCTCACCAGTTCCTCTTGAGGGTTGCTCAAATACTTCATTATTGTCAGTAAAACTTGTTAGATGGCCTTTTGGAGGACTGAGGGTTCGTATGTATATGAAGAAGTTAACTGTGATCTGATAGAATTGACCTTAATATAAATCTATGACACTTGGTTCGCCGTCTATTCAAAACTCATGACGTAACAAGTATTTTAATCTTAACTTAGCTAGCTAGCGAAGCACACGAGCCGGTTATACCTCAAGATCATGAGTATCACAAAAGCGTGAACGTAACATGCCGATATATTTAATCGTGGCTCCAAAATGCACTGTGAGAGGGGGACAGAGATGGCTGTTGTCATGGTCTCGCAACCAAAGATAGCCTGGGACAAAATTCTGATAGTGTCAGGAATTTAGAATGATCATCTCGCAGTGTGAGTGCTGCTATGGTCTATCGGTATGTCTCTGAACCAACCAAGAGGAACGCAGCATGAAATGACGCACTCTTCAAAGCGATGCTGGCACCAAACCCATTCTTGGTTATCTTCATTGTTTACCAATATCGTGGTGCAGACGGATGATGCACGTTGATGACGTTTTACTCTTGAATATTGATTTGTCGTAGCCTCTGGTTCAGGAAGTGTTATCATCGTGCAGTCTACATACATCAAACTTGAAGTTGTATCCAAATTTATTCGATCCATGTCGCACAGCATGGCTTGCAATAAATCTCAGTCTGTAGGCACCATGACAAACTGCATCATAGACTAACTGGCGATGATGGTTATTTTTTAATTTTTAACCATGAACAATTAGTTAATGTGAATTTTGTTGCGTAGTTGTGCTTCAGGTCAACACATTTGGTCAGATATTTATTGATAAGTAATTGGTTTGCTCTGCTTTAACCCTTGGCTGGCGAGATAGATATCTAACAGAACTGTAATATATATATTTGTAATATATATATTTACAGAGCACAATTACAATACTTTCAATTTAAACACGAAAAATATTCAAGAAATTCACCCAACTGCTTTTTATGCGGCCACCAACTGGTGAGGGCGTGTTCACAAAGTCATGTTCAAGACATTTCCAAACTGAAGTTTTACAGTTTATTTCCAGACTACAGCAAGTCCCAGCTTCAAACATTCAATCGTTAGTTGCCACTGAAGCTTTAACTTGAAAACATCACGCCACGTGGCAATAAACCTACTTACTAGTTCATAATGGCACGTTGTTTTTCACATAGTCACATTTACAGGATTTTTCTTTTAAATTATTGAACTGTTGAATAGTCAAGTATTTGTTTCATAGAATTTCAGCTTAAGTGCCTGAAATGGATGACAGAAGCACCCTTGGTGGAAGAGGCATCGAGAAAAGATTTATCCATGACATCACTGGAGATGGTGTGGTTGTGTGTAGTTGTGTGCGGTAATGCGGTTCCTCCTTCACAATGACGACGTTGTAGAGTCCACGACCTCTCGTCCGTTGCACACGGTGGGAACGACGGTCGCGGCTGAGGCTGTGGATGAAAGATCGAACGTTTCATGGTCAGTTGTAGTGAAAGACATTTCAACTTTTGACCTTTCATGCACAAAAACATGATCCAATCTCAGTGTAACCATGTTGATCACTCAAGCATGTAAAGATCTTTGACACTGTTTCCCAAAAGACTGAATCCCACTCGGACATGATCCGCTGAAAGGAACTTGAGCTCATACGCAGAAGAAATTCAGTAGGTATACTCTTTTTAGTATTAATCTTAAAGGGGACATGTTTTGACAAACACACTTTTTCAGTGCTTGTGCACACCTGCAAGCTCAACCCAATCAGCTTTTTTTTTCTGCCAAATTCAGAAAACGTGCTTCAACAAGCCGTTCAGATTTCGCTCCTCTTTCTATGTCACAAGTGGAGCTCATTAGAATGACGCCACCCCCTCATCTGAGTATCTCCACTCACAGCTTCAGAACTGCCTTTGCGAATGAATACTCATGAGAAAATTGTGACCTGATTAGCCAGCTGAAGGGGGTGGGGTGAGTCGTGGCTCATTATAATTTAAAGGAACAGGCACTCAAATCCAGCCGTTTTAAACAGGGCTGTTTAAACAGGTTGAACAGAGAGCTGTGGTGCTTTATCCTTGTGGTATTTTCACCAAATTATGTCACAAACATATGTCATTTCCCAGCTGGGAGGTCCATATCGTGAAATACCGTGACCGAGGTCTTGAAAGTACTGAGTGAGGCCCTCTGGGCTGAGGTCAGTATTTAAGGCCAAGGTCACGGTATTTCACCATACGGACCGACCTTAAGCTGGTAAATAATATATTTATTTTTTCTTTACCAAATTCTAA
>JANZLB010000019.1:36515329-36527754 GCA_026167865.1 Notarius quadriscutis
TGCAAACTCCACACAGAAAGGCCCTCGCCGGCCACGGGGCTCGAACCCAGGACCTTCTTGCTGTGAGGCGACAGTGCGAACCACTACACCACTGTGCCACCCCACTTTATGTTATTGGTTCCCTTAAAATTAAAGTACAGCGAGGTATGTTGGTTTTACTCTTTTTGCAAGGTCTTTAAATAACATTTACACCTAACTCTTATCCATCCATTTTTTATAACATATCCATTATGGGTTGTGAGTGAGCTGGAGTTATTCTCAGCTGATACTGGGTGAGAGGTGGGGTACACCCTGGACAGGTCACTAGTCTATAATGGGACTAAAACAGAAAGACAGACAACTATTCACACTCACATATTGGCAATTTAGCATAGCCAAGCGCCTTTGTACCTGGAGAAAACCCACACAGGCATGAGGAGAAGATGCAAACTCCACACAGAAAGGTTTGAACCCAGAACCTGGCGACAGAGTTCTGTTGAGAGACAGAAACAAACCACTGCATCACCATGCCATCTAACTCTATTCCTAAAAAGATATTTAGTGCTTTCATTTTAATATAAGTTTATCCATCACCTTGCGAGTATAGTGGATACAGTAAAACTTAAGCGTAGCACACATAGTTTCCGGAAAAACAGGACATTTCATACAGAAGTCCTTCATCAACTGTACAAGCAAAGTGCTTCTGAGGGCGTAAGATGTTCTGAAGAATGGTTCAGAATTTTAATCACCCAATGCCAATTTTTATGTTTTGATGGCAGATTCTTCGTGTCCGAAGATCAATACTGGGAAGAATGTCCAACTGTCTGGGAAAGGCAAGCCAGTGGCTGAACAGGCCAATCCTTGATTTGCATGATCTAGAACAATTTGGGTAAGGGAAGACCTGGTTGCTGCAGGATGTCTGAGTGGCTGGCTCATTTCATTGCCTACGTTTTTCCTGGGCAGCTTGTACCCTTCCCTCCTTGAAGTTCTGGACAGTTCTACTCATAGAGGACCTCCAACTACTTCTATCTGTCCCCAGCAACTCCCAGTCACTGTGATCAATGCCGATGCGAGCCAGCTGCTGCTTCAGCTGGTCTTTGTAGCGTCTGCGTGGAGCTCCTATGGTGCGTTTGCTGTTGTGCAGCTCTCCGTAGAAGATGGCCTTTGGCATTCTGGAGTCAACCATGCACACGATGTGGCCGGCCCAGTGCAGCTATTGCAGCATCAACATGGCCTTGATGCTTGGGAGATCTTCCTTCTCCAGAGCCTCAGTGTTAGTGACATAGTCGTGCCACTTTATACCCGAGATGGCACGGAGACATCTCTGATGGAAGCCTCCTAGCAGCTTGATGCGCCTCTGGTATAGGACCCATGTTTCAGAGCCATACAGCAGGGTGCTGATGACAACTGCTTTGTATACCTAGATCTTTATAGAGAGTCTCACGGAGTCTGAGGGCGTAAGATGTAAAACCAGTAGGTGTCCAAGAATGGTTCAGAATTTCAATCACCCGATGTCAATTTTTTATGTATTACACACTGTGCTAATAACATTCCCACACACACACACCAGTGTTCATAAGATGTTTGTAGTATAACACTCTTTCTCTTCATGCATGCGGCCATGAAAATGCTATGCATAGCCATTGATAATGAGAGTATCTACAGGGATTTGGGGAGGAGACAGTGCATTAAGATGACAGTGTCACTCTATTATTGTTGTACAACCCTCTCTCTCTCTCTCTCTCTCTCTCTCTCTCTCTCTCTCTCTCTCTCACTCTCTCTCACACACACACACTTTTGTACTTTAGCAAATCCCTAGTAACTGATATAATAATGCACCAAATAAATAACCTCCAGATCAACACATTCAGAGAACCTGACCATAAATAGAGAGCATTAGAACAAGCCAGCCAGCCCATGACAAAAAAAAAATCAAATCATTTGAAGCATATTAAGCACTAGTAATCTTTAACATCTGGTGACGTTGATGAGCAACCACAGAGATAGTGATTATGATGAACTGCAGGTCAGAAGATTCTCGATAGCGTCTGTCGTTGTGAACGGACTCTGCGGCAAGATAGCAATCACCTGCTTCAGCTCGAGTGGAACTAATGACACCATGTGGAGAGTAAAAAGCACTTCAGCCCTTTCTATCCAAGGAATTTCAGCAGAGTCTGGATGACAATTAAAAACAATTTGCACTTGTGATTTAGGGTAATATAAAAGTAGAATTAAAAATAATTAACAGTTAGTCCATGAAATCGAGTTGTACATGAGTTGATAGCAGATGAGGCGCATAAGCTATGTACGACGAGATTGAGTGGAATAACTGTTTTATTATAACCACATTCACTGGATTTTGAGAAACAGAGCATTTTTATTTTTTGCAAATTCGATAAATAAAAACTTGATACAAAATGTCTGACAAAATCATTTCCACTTATAATGTCAACAAACCAGCGAAATGACAGGAGCAATTTGTGAAAAATGTGATGATAATTCTTGAAAAGATACGTTCTTGCCATCAAATACTTTTATTCCATATTTCGTTGCTTTTTGTATTTTTGAGGTTTTGTTTACGAGTAGAGTTTTTTCGTCCTCGGTTGGTTCAGTAAGACGCTCCGCCATTTTATTTTTCTCTACTCACTGTATATGAGCTGATAGCCGAGTAGTAGAGTAGCCAATCAGAGCGCGTGATTGCTCATATCCAGTGAATGCGGATAGAAAATTTTATATTTATATTTTGTGGCTAAACATTTGTGACACCTGACCATCATACTTAAATGTTTTGGTTGGAAGTACAGAATTGTATAGAATGTCTTTTGTATGCGCTAGCATCATAATTTCTCTTCACTGGAACTCAGAGGCCCAGACGTGTTCCAGCATGACAAGTCCCCTGAGTCCAAAGCAATCTCCATGAAGACATGGTTTGCCAAGGTTGGAGTGGTAGAACTCGCGTGTCCTGCACTGATCCCTGACCTCAATCCCAATGAACACCTTTTGGAAAACCTAGAACACTGACTGTACCCCAGGCCTCCTCGGCTGACAATCAATACCTGACCTCGCTCATGCTCTTGTCATTGAATGATCACAAATCCCCAAAGCCACGCTCCAAAATCTAGTAGAAAGCCTTCCCAGAAGAATGGAGGTTATTTATAACAGCAAAGGGGGAAGAAATCTGGCATGGCACATTCAACAAGCACATATGGGTGTGATGGTCAGGTATCTCCAAACCTTTGGCCATATATTATATCCTCATATGAAGAGCCATTTCAGATTAACCAAAGGAAGAGAGTTATAAAGAAAATCATAATTTGGATAAGACTTGTGTGGGATTAGTCATGGTAAACAAAAATAAGAGTAGCCAATTTACATCAAAAGTGGGGGAAAAATCTAGACTCAACCACAAGGACTAATGTGAATTTTGAACTCAAGAACCCTCAATTCCATGTTAGCCTGAAGAAAGAAATATCTACCTGTATGGATACATCACTATACGATCCCCCGATCACACCAGATATAGCCAGCGGTGCCTCGTCTGGCACAGGGTTGGACCCGTCAGGGCAGATGAACCCAGGTTGGTGCACTTTGGTGAGCGAGGTGCGGACAAACTCCAGTGACTGCTCCAGCGCGTATGTGTCCTTGGAACAGGTGTCTAGGATGTGGGCACCCAGCTTGAGGCCTGGTAGGATGCGATTGTCTTGGTTGATCTCATCGAGTGCCAGGAGCATGGCCTCCAGACGCTGGATCCCACGTTGCTCGTTGATCTTACCACAGTCCTGTGTGCCCTCGCCTTTCTCATGTACAGGGAACAAGCCACCGATCACCAAGTCGCCATCCATGATGATCTCGCGTTTGGCACCGGGTAGTGCAGGGACGTACCTTGGGCTGGCCTGGACTAGGACGCGTGGGACAAGCAGGAGGACGGCCATCAAGGTGAGAGCTAGAAGAGCCATGATGGGGGAGTGGATCCTTACTGGAAGCACAGACATGTTTGGTCGTTGGGAATGTGCTGTCGGTTTAGATGTTTCGATGCTGTATTTTATCAACTGCTAAGGCTTCCAGTAACTGTTCTTGCATTTTTTGGTGGGGTGGGCTAGGTGGTGGGGCTTTTTCAGAACCTGAAAGAGGAACAAAGAAGGAAATGTGGGTTTCAAGGCTCTTAGAGTTTATTTCGATGGAGCATCAGTATCTGTCTGGATCTCTCAAGTGTGATAATTTAATCTGGCCATTTAACATTGCCTAATGTTTGCCTACCAGTTGAACATCTTTGATTAAAACCAGACATTGTGCTAATCATTAGACATCACATTAGGCAGAGTAAATTTACAGAGCCGTCTAGCCATTTAATTGGATTCACCTCGGTGTCATGGAGGCTAGGCTGCTTTTATTGACTCATTAATTTTATTAAATTTTTTTGGTTTATTTTATTTGAAACATTAGAGCCTCTCCGATTCTGGCAAATAACCAAAAGCAGTGTTTACAGCTCATGGCTTATGGAGGGAAGATTTCAAATCTGTTTAAGAAAAACATTTCTATCCATTTTTAACTGAAATAAAACAGCTGGCAATTTTAGTTTTGTAAACTCAGAGGCTGACATTCATCATGAGCAGTCCTCATTTAACATCAATTTAAAAACTTCTAATAAAATGCAGCTTTAGACTATTTTATATCCTGGAGGTTTGCTAAATGTTGCATCGATATTTTCTGCATTCTGAGATTAAAATCCCCAGGCACCATAATGACGTTTCCTTTTCGAAACTTTTAACAGAGGTCATCCTTGCCTTATTGTGATGCTGATTTAATATTTCTTTTCCACTGATCCGTCTTTCTCCACATCAGACTCTTGCCATTCGTCTAATGAAGCAACATCCTCATATTTATTAAAGTGTTCTTCCTCGACCTCCGTTGCCATGGAAACTGCAGTCTGTGGGTATGTAAAGGGGGGAACGAGGTGCCATGATAAAGGTAAGCAGCATATACCAATTAATTTGAGATCTTTCATCGTGCAAGAACAAATGCAGCATGCTGAGGAAAAAGGATTTTTTTAAATAAATTGAATACATGAAAGTGCTTTTTAAAAAAAAAAATTAATGTGGAGTCAGGGAAAAAAAAAAAGTTTGACTTGGTTTAAGTGTCTTTCTGAAAGAAATAAGACGGGCGCAAAACAAAGAATAGTTCAGGCTAAAACTGAAAAAAAAAAAAAAAACATGAAATATTAATGATGCTGTTCCACTGGAGTTTGCTGAGCTGACAGACGCCAATCACAAATCTGGATGGGTTTAATTTCCCAGGGCACTATGGAAATAATGAGATATTAACATCCAAAATCAAATACACAACACGCTGGTCTGAGTCACTTATGCAAGACAGATACGTAAAGGTTAATACAAGACTACATGAAGATAAACAGCATCCTGACTACAGATACAATTGGTTCAGGCCCAGTGAGCCAATGGTTCATATAAAATCTTTAAAATATCATCTGGAAAACAGTTTCAGCACAGCTTTAAATAATCTCTGAAATTATTAATTTATTTGCAATTCCTCATTCAGTTGTTTCATGCAAATCCATACGAGAATTTTATGATCATTCCAGGACGGCACAATGAAGCACGGTGCCCACTCAGATCAATCTCGGCTCTTCGGTTTCCTCCTGTCGGTCCCCAAGAAAGTGAGTGAGTGTTGCATGATGCCTTGAGATGGACTTGTGTCCTAATCCGGGTGTATTCCCACTTCACACCCACCTGTTCCACCGTGACCCTGACCAGGACAAAGCCCTGACTGAATCAAACGCTGTTAAATGTCAATCTATCTGTAATATGTGCGTGAACACCGCTGCGTTTTGGTCAGAGTTCTACCTGAGGGATCACATGACAGGAAATGCAAACTTGTGCAGATAAGACGCTTCCCTGGTGAAAAATAAATGTGCTAAGTGTACTAAAATTTAGCATACTTCTGTGTACTTGAAGCCACACTCATCATCAATATACTTCAAGTGTGTTTATGATTAGTTAACTTGAGGCATGCTATTTTGGAACAACTAATTTTGTACTAAATATATTTTAATTGTAATTAAATTGTAGAAAAGTGCAAATTGAAGTGCATTTAGTGTACTTTTATGTGCTAAAGTGGAACAACTTAAAGTATATTTTGTATACTTTTAGTATATGACTTAATATGTACTAATATATGCTTAATTAGTCAAATTAAAGTGTACTTTGTTTGTATTATAAGTAACTTACAATATAGTATTTAGAAATTACACAACTTTCACTTAAAGTATATTTTAGTATCATATATTTCTATAAAGTGTAATATCGTATAATTTTAAAGTGTGTTAAAAGTTAGTGTGAAAGCGTGATGTTAGTATACTTTTTATCTATTTACAAAAAGTATAATTTGTGTAAGTACATTTTCAATATACTATTGAAAATATTAATATACTTTACATACAATAAGGCACATTTTTTTTTTCGCCAGGGTTTGCAAGTTGATATGAGGTCAAATGTCAAGTCTGTAACACCAGAAAAGTCAGTAGAGTTTCTTTGGCTGTTTTCCTGTCTCCAAAGTAAATTCCTTATAAGTGCTCAGCATCCTCCAGGAAAGTCCGAGACGTTTTCTGAGCTCTGACTCTTTCATGGCAGCTATCCTCGACATCTGTCTCACCCTTGTCACAGTTAATGCTTTGGCTCATGACTGTGCAGACGACCAGCAGGGTCCAGCAACTGCGTCCATGTAAAAATATTTAATTGGCGTTAAAATAAAATCTTTCCTTGGCTTTCGTGCAGCAGATGGGAGCAGCTGGACTCTGTGTCATTGCCAAGGTTGAGGCCTGGAGTTAATGGGACACTCCATGCCAAGGTAATGTAGCATGATCAAACCCAAGAGGAGATGATGAGGAAGAAGTAAAAACACTGATCCACAAATAAGGAGTAATACAGTGTCTGCGTGGTTCAGGGCTCAGTGTTCTGATAATGAAAAGAAGAAAGCTGATGAAAAGTGATATTAAATAATTTTTAACCTTTAAACAGTCTGTGGTGCTTGAGTGTCATGTTATGTCACATCGTTTGTGCAACCTGATGCAAACAGAAGTGTTTCGCTGGAAAGCACACAGCATCCAGAACCACTGCGGATAATTGACAGAAAGAAGTTTGCAGTTTATACATCTTGTCACCTCCTTGTCCTGGCTCAGTTTCCAAAAGTTTTCACTTGTTAGTGCTCTTCCTGTAGATCGTTATACTGTACATGATCTCATATTAACACTTCCCATGGGAGTCGAATTCAACCACCAGGAATGGTTTCTGTGTAATACAAAGCTCTAATATGCTGTTACTTCCAGAGTAAAAGCTTAGACAGGGATTTGATCCCAACAGGCATTCCCAATCTTTTAAACAATGCACACTGAACATCTGCTGACAACAGTGTGCACACTCTTGGGAAAGGAAAAAAAAAGAAATTTCCTTCTAGGACCTGTAAAGAAACCATGAAACCTTTTTTTCCACACAATGATATATCAAGTGAAACAACAGCAGGACTTGAGTTTTACCCATGTAGTTTTGATTGGCTTGTGAAAAGTAGGTGTTCCAGAACAAAACATGGAGATGCAAGTCTGAAGTTGTTTGTGGAGAACTTTGGGTACGTTCAAAACAGGGAAAATTCTGTCTCAGAAGGATGTCTGAGAAGACACAGAGGCATCGACAGTTTGAAACTGATCGTACTCTTGTTTCTTATATTCTAAGATGCCTTCAAACTGCTTCCAGTTGAAGGCAATATCGATGTATCCTCGATAATACCTATTACCCATAAATCTGTGCAGCAGCTCCTTCAAGCAACAGTAAAACTAAAAAAAGATGGCAGACCGAACTTCACAGAAAAGTGATCTCGAGCTTTTTTGGAAAGTTTTTTTTTTTTTTGCTTAGATTTTTGAAACGTTATCAAGAAACAGACACTGTACTATTGTATAACCGTGTGACTGTAACCAAATAAATTTGTTTTGATGATTTGTGAGGCATCAGTTAGCCAACTTCCTCACGCTTTGGTTCAGTTACACGGTGTCCTGATGTCAAACACTACTTGAAATGCAATCCTAAAAGGTTGTTCAAAACGAACTTCCTTAGATGCTGCCTTCAGTTGAAAATCCTGACTGGCAGCAGCCTTCTGTTTTGAAGCTTCTGTTTGGACTCGTCCCCAACATCACCAGGCGCACTTTAGGAATGTGGACACAAACAGATTCCTGTTATTGATGGAGGAAAAAGATGTTTTGTCCCCAGATAAAACAGAACTGTACAAAAGAGAACCTGACAAGAAATGTCTGTTTTGATTTCAGATTGTCTTGAAGGGTTTATCCCTCTATGGGAAACCTTCAAGTTTTCGTTTCTGAGAGGGTTCCAGGGAGAAGAACTCTCCTATCCAGAGAAGCTTTAAAGAAATGGCCAGAAGGAGGGGGGGAGCATGTGGTTCCATGATGCTTCTTCAGGGCCTCCACTGAACTCCATGGGATGTTCAGAATTGATGAACCATCATATTAATGGTGGAAATGGAAGTAGAGATGGAGGTGGTGATGGGGGTGAATAGTTCATCCAAATGACGTCTGATGTCACCATAGAATCTTGTTTAGGAAATATGATTTGACAAAATTAGGTGAATTAGAAGCAGTTTGTGGAAATGAAGTCAGACTTTTGGAGCCTACTGTAGGTTTCAGCGTTTGATTAACAGGATCCTCTTGAATCTCTGAAAGCCAAATTAAACACGTGAGCATTTATGTTAATGCAATGCACAACTGATTAGAATCCCTTCCATAAAATTGATAGTGTACTTCTGAATCAAGCTCTTTTACCCTCTCATTTTTGTCACTTTTGCAACTGATAATTCGGATTAATGTCTCTGTGGAGCATTTCCTTCATTCTGGCATAATTAGATTGTTGGAGAGTGCCATGCTGGCTTCGTCTAGATGTTCGACCTCCAGCAGTGCCGGACAGAAAATTCAACTCTCAAACGTAGGATGTTTCTAGGTAACCACAGGGAAGCTGGATAATGGCATACATGATGGAGTTGTGGGGGGTGGGGGAAACAAACAGCTTGATCTCAGCAAAAGCTTTTTCTTGGCGATGAGTGTGAATCTCAGAATCACAGGTATAAGCAGCTGAGCCACTTTTTTCTCCCTGTTTGAAAAAAGGAGTTCTTTAAGTGTTTGTTCTGAAATCATTGCATGATAAGGATGGAAAGGTAGCTTGCAAAAAGGTTTGTACTTGAAGACCTTTACCATCGGGAAGCACAAAGTCGGACTCCTTTAAAGGTTCCGCTTGACCGACAAGTGAAGAAATGTAGTTCTTAATTCTCACTTTCACTAAGTGCTGGTCAGGGTGGCAGTGGAGCCGGAGTTTATCCCAGGAACGCTGGGCTAGATGTGGGAATACACCCCATCACAAGGCACCAGGCACACGTACAACCACACAAGGGGCGAGTTATCTTCACCAAGGTACCTTTTGACAGAAATTTTCTGAGGAAAACCAAAATTCCCTCAGAGACAGTAACTTGAGCTCAGGATCGAACTGGTGACCCTGGAGCATGGGATATTTAGATACAGCTGGAACCAACATCATGTTGGACAAACAGATCCTGATCCTGCATCCTGCTCAAATTTGCAAATGATTAACAGTTTCATATCAACAGTTAAGATATTTTACAGAAGACAAAACTGTGGAATGGTGGTGAAGATTCTGATTTGTACCATGTCTTGTGAAAATATCTTCAGCACAATAAATTGAGTTTATTTACAGGGTTTTTTTCATAAAAAGTAAAAAAAAAAAAAAGTCAGAAAAAAGAAGTAATTCTGCTGCCTACGATCCTTTGGACGAAGGCCAAACTGACCTGAATTTTGCATGCTGGATGGATAGATGCATTTATACATGTAAAAATAAACCACATAGTGTTGTCTTTAGCATGTCACTTCAGCGTTCCTCTGCAGGTTACCATGGCTTCCTGAGAATGGTGACACTACAGACTTGGGCTTGTCGTGAGCTGCTGCTGCTGGTGAAGTGGGCTTGATTTTGTTGAGGTGTCGAGAGAAAACCCTGCTCTTTGATTCACTTGTGGGGGAGAAAGTCAGCTCTGGCTGAATGTGATTCAAAGCACCGCATTATTGAAGATTTATGATCCAGAACTTAAAAAAATAATTAATTCCTTACCAGACTGTCAGGTCAAGCTTGTTGATGTAATGAAAAGGTGTGTGTGTGTATGTATGTATGTGTGTGTGTATACACTTCCTGTTAAAGCTTCCTGTTCAGACTTACTTGCTGGTTTAAAGCTGAGACATTTTAAAAGAACTAAAGTCCTATAAATAGTACATTTTATGATCTAATATCACATCATGAGAGATGATTCATTCATTGGTCATTGAAACAATTCCCAACAAATTCCCCAGTGTTTAATTAACACCAACAGCACTGATTCAACACCCACAGTGATGTTCTATAGCTGATGGAGTTAATTCAACATTCTAACGGTTCACCTGAACTCGTGGGAGATTTTTCTCAAACAAATGGTTAGATTTTTTATTTTATTATTATTTTACGAGTAGGCTCAAGGCACGAAACTAAACACACTGACTTTAACCTTATCTTTTCATGCAAGTTGAATGAATATAAATTTACTGATGAGTATTCGATACGTTCTCACAAATAAAGGTACCAAACGGTAAAAAGGCCACCTGTTTTGTCGCTTGCATGCAGATGTGGTGGATCATTTTTTTTTTGATAAATATATAAAGGTGATCCTTAAAATCCAGTTCTGCACCTTGAATTTTAAGGCACACTGTCTACCTGTTTCCAGGTGAGATACACAAAAGGTAGGAGAGGACAGGTTGGGATCTGAGTGATAGGAAGCTCCGAGGAATGAAATGGTTTTTTTTTTTTTTTTAACATTTAATTGAGCATAGCTACCTGAGAGAAGTGTTCAGGGAAATCCATTGAGAGCATTCTTCCATGTTCAGTATCACATTACATCACATCACCACAGACTCCAATCAAGTCATCGCTTCCTCTGATAAACTGGAGGCCGGTAATAAACTGGAGATGTTCCCATGCAGTGGTGTGTGTGTGTGGATAAACCTGACTGTGTGTGCTGGTGTGATGAGAAGAATCTAGAAGTGGAAACCTTTCATGCTCACTTGCGTCACGCACAGATCTGATCGGAGAGTTTGTGATGAGTTTTCTTTTCACCGCGAGATAAGAAAGAAAGAGAGAGAGATTTTAATGGATCTAAAAAGTGCGTTTGGATCAGATGGTTGGTGCAGGGTGATGCGCGGTGATCAGTGTGCGTGAAGGAGGTGATGCATAAAGGTGCTGGTGAGCGCGCAGCCTGGGAATGCGCATCCAGGTGTGTGTGTGTGTGTGAGAGAGAGAGAGAGAGAGAGAGAAAGAAAAGAGAGAGCGCTTTCTTACCTGTGGTGAATGAAAGTTTTTCTGTCTCCAGCATAAACCAAATAATGAGAGAGTTTCTCTTCTTGAAGTTGGCTTCAAACCAGGTGATCGGTGACAATAGCTGAAGCTCCGACGAAGCAGAGTGCAAAGAATAAAACAAAAAACAAATAAACAAACAAAGTCTAAATCTGCGTAAAGGCGCATGAACGCATCACTTCTCCGGTGCGCCTCATGACTCCACCGCGCGCCCCGGTCCGGTCCGGCTCGGCTCGGCTCGGCTGTGATCCTCACACACACTCACACATTCTAACACACACTCACACATGCACGCATGCACTGTAAAGTCACTCATCCAGTCAGTCCTGAGCTGGTGCCGAAAGGAAAGTTTGCGCAGCTTCAGGCTCAGTGGAAGCAGGAAACATTCAGATTATAATAGAACTGGAAACACATTGTTGTTGTAGTGTGTGTGTGTGTGTGTGTGTTTGTGCTTGCATGATGTGATGTGATGCGATGGTAGGAGTATGACCCTGATTCTGCTCACTCTGCCCATCATCGGCGAAAGGTGGAGCCTGCGCGGGGACGCGCGCACACACACACGCACGCAGGCGCGCACACTCCAGCTCCATCTGTTCATTCAACACACTCGGAAATTGCAGAATATGAGCAACAGCCTGCTTTTTACAGTATGATATATTAATCTCTACGCAGGTTTATCAGCCCGGACAGTGAGTGAGCACCAGCAGAGCTGAATTCACCTGCAAGCTGTAAATGTCTGGTACATCAGGAATAAAACAACAAATAATGATGGAGTGGGGTAACTCTTATTACCTTGAAGCTGATTCTTTTCCAATCTCTAAATTTCCTATTTTGCTGTTACTTTATCGACTCTTCACCTACATCATACTGACACTGGAGACTCCTTCCATCAATCTGTGGGTGGTAGAAAAGAGCAACTGGACTTGCTTGAAGATTCTTGAAGACGTTTCACCTCTCATCCGAAAGGCTTCTTCAGTTCTGTCTGGC
>JANZLB010000019.1:36621006-36634924 GCA_026167865.1 Notarius quadriscutis
CACATAGACACACAACCATTCACACTCACATTCACACCTACGCTCAATTTAGAGTCACCAGTTAACCTAACCTGCATTCCAATTTTGCAAATTGTCCTTTATGAAGAGCCATAACACATTATTTCCAGTAATTACATGACAGGCTTTAGATGAAGGCAAACAAACAAACAAACCAAAACACTGAATGTAAATTAAGTAACTTACAGAGCAGTGAGGGCACTGTTCACAAAATTTAAATGAAATGGAAAAATAAATAGAATGTAAAACTTACTATTGCTCTACAATATGCCCTTGATATTACAACATTAGATGTAATAAATAAATGAACAAGCATATTAAAGAGAAACTCCAAGCATTCTTTTATTCATTCATTCATTCATTTATTTATTTATTTATTAATGTGAAAATTATTACAGAATTAGTATCTGCCGTGTACTTCTAAAAACACCAGGGTATACAATTTATTTTAATATAACCACTCATAAAGTGACAAATTAATTTGCACTTCATTTAAACTGTCTAAAATTTGCTGATCATGATTTGTATGTTCTTTCTTTCTTTCAAACCTGTAATGATTTGGCATAATGCTACATTATGTGTTATACACATTAGGGGAGAGTATTTTATACTTGTATAAATACTCTAAATAAAATACTTGATAAAACTTGTATTTTATTTGGTTGATAAAATACAAGTTTTATCAACCAAAACTTGTATTTTCTACTTCACCTCCACCTCCATTCTATAGTGTAATGTACGCTGGTGAATGGGGGATTTGTTAGGAATTAAAGTATGAAGCCTCAAGAAGAAGAAGAAACCTTTATTCGTCACATGCACACTTCAAGCACAGTGAAATTCATCCTCTGCATTTAACCATCTGAAGCAGTGAACACACGCACACACACCCAGAGCAGTGGGCAGCCACACCAGAGCGCCCGGGGAGCAGTCAGGGGTTCGGTACCTCGCTCAAGGGCACCTCAGCCCAAGGCCACCCCATGTTAAACTAACTGGTAGGCACTAACCACTGCATACTGGGAACACCCCACAAGATGGGCCATTTTATTCGATGCTCAGATCCAGTCATCTCTCCATCACAATTTGGCCCTTGTTAAAGTTGCTCAGATCCTTACGCTCGCCCATTTTTCCTGCTTCCAGTACATCAAGAACCGACTGTTGTCTTGCTGCTTAATAAACCCCACCCCTCGACAGGTGCCACTGTAATGAGATAATCAATGTTACTCACTTCACCTGTCAGTGGGTTTAATGTTTTGGTTGATGGGGGTCTTTGTCTTATTTGCTTGCAGCAACTTTAGGGGTTTCACAGTGACCGTGGTGAATAATTATTTATTAGCAGAGATGTCCAGAAGCGCCAGCGACTGGTGGTTTTCTCTGGTTACACAGATGGTCTGCGCTGGCTACTTGATCCCAGAAAAAAATTGCTTTTCAATGTTCAAGCGATTTGTATCGTCTCAACTGCCCATAATTTGCTGCATATCTAGTTATTCTACCACAAAATTCTTTGATTCTGGAAGCGACACCATATTTGTTGATTGATTCTCACACTCTGATTGGCTGAGCTGGAACACGTGACCACGCCGAAGTGTATGTAGTTATGTTACAGAGCCAGGTAGCGTACTACAGAGGGTAACTGAAAAAGCCAAGCACACATACCAGGGCTTTCCCCAGAAAAAATCTATTAGAGCGGTGCTACTGATGTGGAGCCTGGCCCGTAGAGCTGCCTGCTAGAAGGGTCCGGGGGCATGCTCCCCTGAACAATTTTGAAATTGGAAACTTCAAATGATGCGTTCTGGTGGCATCTAGGACTGATTTGGGCACAATTCAGCATTATTCAATTTGCTGCCGTTTTGTTTTTTACCTTGTCAAATCTGCAAGGGGCAAAATTATATTTGAAATGAAAACACTGGAACAGTCAATTCAGAGAAATATTTATTTTTATTGCACAGCAAAAAATGCATAATATTGAACAATATAGCAGCTGAAATTAGAATATTAGCAATACGGATGTCCGCCACAGACCTGCAACCCAACAGGCAAAAGTCACACACAAAAGCCTGCAGTGTCGCGCTAGGAACAGAATCGAGGTCAAATCATGCAACAGCGCCATCTAGTGACCAGTGCCTAGAACATGGTTTGATGTCTGGTTGCGAATGGCAGTCGGTGCACGCAGCGAAACCCTTTTTCACTTCTGGGTTGAGTCCCAGGATAGTCTAGACCTAATGTATTACAATATCTTCCCATTTATGTAGTTATTACTCATTTTCAGAAGGGAAGAGGAGATAATTAGATGGGGAAAGTACTCTGCATTGTTCAATTTATGGTATTTGGTGTGCAAGTGACAGCACGGCGCTGACGTCGCATATCCGCACATTGGGGAAAGTGCTGCATAAATCTGGAGGGAAATTTCATACATATTTTGCAAGTGTTTTACAGGGAAATGGTTTGTAGTTTATTCAATTCCATGGCGTTTAGCAGACGCTTGTCTCCACAGCAACGTACAAGGAGTGCAAAAGTCAGGTACACAAAGTGCTGAACTTCTAGACAAGAAAGTTCTAGTGCCAACTGAACAAGTAACAGTGATACCAAGTGTGATATTCTGTTGAAGAACCAATACTCAAACAGCCAAGGAAACAAACCAACCATAAAGTACAACTAAATGGAGAACTCAACAGCTAACCCCAGGCAAGAATGGGAGAGGTGCAGCCTGAAGAGGTGAATCTTCAGTCTGTGCTTGAAGGTGGTCAGGGAGTCGGCAGTTCTGACCTCAATGGGAAGGTCATTCCACCGACGGACAGGACAGACAGCAGTCTTGAGTTGGTGGGGCAGGAGCGGAGCGAAGAGGAGGAGGGGCCAGGCGACCAGTAGTAGAGGAGTTTAGGGGCAGATCAGACTCTGGAGGTATGCTAGCCCTGACCCCTTGAGAACCTGGTAAGCTAGCACTAACGTCTTACATTTGATGCGAGCTGTGATAGGTAGCCAGTGCAGGTCGGCAAGCAGAGGAGTGACATGGGAAGAACGAGGGAGGTTGTAGACCAGGCGAGCTGCAGCTTTCTGGATGAGCTGCAGGGGTCTGATGGCAGAAACTGGAAGGCCAGCAAGGAGAGAGTTGCAGTAGTCCAAGCGGGAGAGGATCAGCACTTGGACCAGGAGCTGAGTAGAGTAGGTGGTAAGAAAAGGGTGGATTCTCTGGATGTTGTAGAGGAGGAATCTACATGTCCGGGTCATTGCAGCGATGTTCGCTGAGGAGGAGAGTTTATTGTTGGACACGACCTTGAGGTTCTTCACACTGAGTGAGGGAGACCTGGAGATGTCCCCCAAGGAGATGACAATGTCCAGAGGTGGAAAGGATGGGATAGTTACAATTAATGCCAATAAAACAAGTTAGTTCTTCTTCTCTCAAGTTACAGCAGCTATAAACAGTCGTTCCCTCACCAGCATCTCTCTCTTTCTCTCTTGAATTTAATCAGAATGCAGCATGTCATGTCACCAAAATAACACCAACATTTTGAAGATGTTGGGAAACTTAAAAGTTCAAAATTTACCTTTGAAGGTTAATAAGCATCGATGCTGGAGACTCTTTCCATAAATGTTAAAGAAACATGTTCTTACGGAGTTCACCACATCAACAATTACACATTTTAATGTGAGGGTATCTTGTATAAATCGTAATAAAATAAATTAAATTGATTAAAATAAGTGTTTTTATAGGTAAGTGTCAAATACCGAGGTACTAAATGTGTTAAAAATGGTAAAGGTGATTTCACCTGCTGGCTATAAGCTGATATTCCATGTGAACAATGTTGGCCTTGGAGTTCCAGTTCAAACACTGACCTTGCTGCTTGAATTTTGACTGGGGGGGGAACTGTGTCAAATATATTTTCACTAAACTGTTCCTTTAATTAGATGTGCTATCATAAACGTAACTTCACAAAAACATCGTATGTAGTTTACGTCAAACTGGCCAGAGAGACCATGAGAGTCTTTTTTGAGATTCTCCCACAAGTCAACTGCTGCTTTATAAACAGGTCAACTGAGTCCCCCGTTTCAAAACAAACATCCCAAATGATGTCTGTTGGGGTTACTTATTTATTATTACTGATTTTTTTTTTTTTTAATTCAGACCTAGTTTCTTTTAAGAAACGGGGCCAGTGGTTTATTTAGGCAGAGCGGCCCATAAGCCTCATGCACTACACTGCATGCAGTGAATTTATTTAAAGCAGAAGTGGCTGCATATCTATATGGGACAATATGTCATGACCATTGAACTCGCTCTTTGGTTGGGCTGACCTACTTTACACTGGTGCAAATGTTGAAAGGACACTACTTTTTTCTTTGTTCTCTTATTTTTCGATTTTGATAAAACAGTTTTGCATTGGGGTGATATTTAGGTCAGCGTAATTGTTGAGGTTTTTCATTTCATTGAATTTTGAGGTGGTTTTAGACATTAAAGGTTCAGTTTGTAATTTCTCAAAGTGCTTCTTGATTTTATAATAATCATATAGTTTCAAAGAAGCCTTCATAAATGTGTGAGATTTTATTATTCTCATGCAGTGGATGTACTTTTGTTTTGTTTTGTGGTGTTTGTTGCAATTTTTTTCTGGCCCTGAAACGAGCTCTGCAGCTGTAATCAGTGCTGCTTGGCTCTGTCCTGCTCATTTTATTCAACAGCTCATAAGGTTTTAATTTCAACATAAGGGACGTGGTCAGTTGGGGAAGTGGGGCGCTCATGGTAATCGTTCACCTCACAATTAAAAATTCTAATTCTAAAAATTATATACTGCCCCTTTATAAATTGCCAGATTTCACCAGGTTGCAGCGTTTCCAAATAATGTGTCGGACTGTAACATGGTGTCTTTATGACGTATTTATTAATATTCATTTCGGTTATTTGAACATTTTAACCCAGTGAAGGTTCCTTTCATGTTTGCTGATTGTGGCACTTGATGCCTTTTTGCGTCCTCCGACTTTGACGCTTCCAGCCGTCGTGAACGCCATGTAGATTCTGCCGTCTCCTAATCAAGGCCTTCTACAATCAAATCAAGTCTAATCAAGAGGAGCAGAGTGTGAGTGAAGAAAGGCTTCAAAGCCATCAGGCAGATCAGATCGGTAAGACGTGTGAGGGGAGCAGTGAGTGGAACGGCAGAGCGACAGCAGCAGGAATAGAAACGGGCAGCCTGTCATGTCGGAAGTGGGTTACGTCTCTGATGAGAAACCAGATGTCATCATGTCCACGCCAGATCCCATCCACTGGGTCTCGATCAGCTTGTCACCAGAACTGGCTAACGTTATTTTAAGATGAGTCTGATTTTATTTCCATGCTGGATGTAGCCCTTTTTATTGACACCACGTGATATCCAGTCGTAATTAGTAGATCTACGTCTCAGTATATTACTGTGTTTCTGTTTTATTGCTCCTGAATTACTCAGTTTGATTGATAGAGCGTTTAACTTTTAAACTTTTAGTGTCAGCGTGGGCCGCTATGAAAATCTTTTTGGTCCTCAGTAAATAATATTTTGCTACCAAGGGTTAATTTTTGGTCTGTACATGACATGTTTGTGTTTCTGTAGTAGATTGTATTCAGTGTTTGCCATTATAGAAGAAGAACAAGCCTTTATTTGGTCACACGTACACAAGCATCGTGAAATTCTTCCTCTGCATTTAACCCATCTGAAGCAGTGAACACGCACATACCCAGAGCAGTGGGCTGCTACGGTGCCTTTCTCAAGGGCACCTCAGCCATAATACAGAGGGAGGGGAAAGAGTTGATCGTTCACTCAACTCCCCTCACGTTTTTCTTTCTGGTCCTGGGAATCAAACCAGCGACCCTTTGGGCCCAAGGCTGCTTCTCTAACCTTCAGGCCATGGCTACCCCTGAAAAAGCATTTTTGCTGACGTGCTCGCTGACAGACATCTTAAGAAAAATTCAACTGGTCTTCAATTGGTATCTTATAATAGAATGTGAATTGTTGACGAAGGTCATCATTTGCATTCTTTTGTGTCCTATTTGCATAATCATCACCTCAAGAATCCTATGTATCGGTGGTTTGGCAGGATAATCTTTTGGTCAAGGACACATTACAGATTAAGGAATGTATTGACGGCAAAATTACAAAATGGGTCACTTTTTGATGTACTCTCGTTTCAAATCTCGGGATGAACTTGTGCGACACACTCCACAGATGCATATTGACCTCTAGAGAGACACCAGGTTCGTTCTGTCCTATTCAGTCTAATCCCCACGAAGTGGCCACCCACCATGACACTTATGCTAGTCACTGGTTAGCATGAGACCTTTGAATTCACTTTCAAACAGACCATCACCGGATCCTAGTACCTTCTGAATAGTTTTACGAGTTTTTGCAAAAAGCGTTTAGTGGATCCATTGGTATTTTTAATGAGCGTCTATTTTGCCACTGCATTTGTTTGTGAGATTAGCAGGCTTGGCTTTCTTTGAGAAATTACTGCTCTTGTGCTGATGAAGTGCAAGACCAACTGTGAACCATCATCATCATGAAAGTTGATCTTTTGAGTTACAAACTTAAAGCATTAATTTGTGACCATGGCCTTTTATAGTCTTGATTTAGTCCCTTTAAAATATTGCTCAACAGGAATGAGAGCTCATAAGAACCCCTTTGTTCCATCAATGTCAAGCTACTTTAGCATTTAGCGCTGCTTTTGTGCGTCAAACCCTCCACATTTCTTGCTCTCCGTACGCTTGTCTCTTTCCGTTTACTCTCTTCTTGGTCACGGCTGCTGATCGTTGTGTTGAGATTACACAGTATGTCGTGGAGAGTTAATGAAGGCTGCCTGGCTCAGGGGAACAGCACCTGCAGCTACACCTGAGGTGCTGGACGCTCAGCTGGGCCTGCTCTCCTTGTCTCTGCTTTATCGTATCATGCGACATGATGGGACATTTTGTCGTGTTAGAACCTACAGTACTGACATGGGGTTAAAATCCATATCGTTTGTAAATTATTGACGAATAAAAAGTGGTAACTGGAATGTTTACTACTTCTTAGTAGGAAAGATTTGTTTGAACGGCTCTCCAGGTTGTAATTCCGACATGGGAAAAGTCAGAGGTTTTGAGAGATGACGTCACATCAACATGGCGGTGCTTATAATGAAAAGTAAGAACAAGAAATAAGAGCATAATTTAAGGTTTGCAAGCAGCCTTTTGAGTTTCTGAATATATTTAAAATCGCGATATACAGGATGATAGTTTGGTCACCGAGATGTTTATTTGTTTTCTGTAATTTTCTCAATGCTTCCATGCAATGTTCAGTGCTATTAACGGTGAATTATCACATCCCCGTTCAAAATAAACTGCACTAACCGAACACGTCTTTCATTCCAGTTTTTTAAACAGCTTAGACTGAGTTTTCATTTTATTTCCGTCTTTAGAAATCTGAGTTTGTATGAATATGGGATAGAAGGTGGGATGTAGAAGATTTTCTGAGCTGGAACATTCCATGTTGGAGGCCACACGCAGCATTTGAAACCATCCTGAAACAAACAGTATAAAAAAGATTAAGGAGTGATCAAAACAAGCCTGGGATAAAATTCTGGAAAAGTATCAATCCATGTTTGGTTACAACAATATCCTGAGGAGCCACGTGAAACCCGTTATTGAAAGGAGACCATCCGCCAAATAGAAGTGACTTTTGGAGTAAACGTTTTCCAATAGAGTTCTGAGTTCTTTTGCATAGAAGATAAACTAATTAGGAGTCTACTTTAAACCACTACAACCTTGACCAGGCAGTTACTAAGGATGAAGGAATGAATGTTGTAAATGCAATCCAGAGAGACGTTCATGAACATGGTCTTTCTTTGTCCTACAAGATTCCTATTTGCTTGGACAAATGAACCTGTATAAACATCCAGTGTGTATTTTTTTGTGTGTGTTTTGTTTCATACTGGAGCACTTTGTCGATTTGTGCACCTCGTATTTGTATCTGATGAGAACACATTGTCTGTTCAAGCAGAATAATATATTAGATTTGATTACAATGCTAATTTATTATATAGTTACTCTGCCGTTTTTATATATATATATATATATATATGCGCGCGCGTGTGTGTGTGTGTGTGTGTGTGTGTGTAAAATTTGGATACTGATGGGATCTTCTGCATGAGCTCTGAGTTATATGATCTTTCCTCCATGTTTCTGTGCGTCTCCATCTCTCCATCATCTCTTGTCTGAGCTCTGAACCTTCCTCAGAACTTAGGAGAATACCACAGTAACACGTTTCCATAGTTACCACATCAGCGAGTGGGAGATACTGTATAGATTCCCACACCAGGGTTTCAAGAGCTGTTTTAGTAAAAGATCAGCCCAAGTGGGCCTCTGAAGCTCAAACCAAAATGTGAAAATAGAGGTTGAACTCCTACATCACTCCACAGTCTTGCTTCTGCAACATGCACAAGGTTCTCCAGGCCATAATTTTCAGCTCGATCGCATCCATTTAAGGAGAAATATGTTTCAAACACGTCATGTTTCCTCCCAAAGATATGATGCGGTGGGATTTACTGCACTGCAAGTAATCAGATGCTCATGGCTCCCTCACTCTCACACATACACACATCTCTTCACGTCGTCCTGGACTGCAGTGACTTCATGAAAACCATTTACGCTGTAATGATTCTGATTGCTCCAACACCCCACCTCCACTCTCTGGCATTTATGGTTTTAAGGCTTTTATCCATTTTGCTTTTCAGATCCATTTCCCTGAAAAAGAATCTAACCAAAGGCTCATCAGTCATCAAGGCATGAATCTGAAGAGCAGTCTGAACCCGAGCCCCAGTGGATAATTAGAGCAAAACTACTAATGCTGCTGTAATAAGAACGTTTCCCCAGGGACAACCAAAGCCATTATCGCTGTATAATTATCTTTTATTTTTAGTGAGGTACATCTTTGTGGTGTAGGGCAGAACACACTCACCTCCATCTGAGGACTGAAGTATGAACAATCAATACATTGTAGATGCACAATGATGAAGCAGGTGACACAGATCCAGCCTCGCACCTCGATCATCTCGTACATAATCATGTTTTTCGAGAATCCAGAACAACAACTGCAAGGAAATCACCAAAATGTCCTGGACTCTGGAGATCAGGAGGATCAGACTACACACAATGGTCACCATGTCTGGTCAGGCACAATGCTCTATGCTTTATAGTGCCATAAATTCTTGCCGTGTCTTAGTCAGGAGACTGGCAAGACTCCTTGTTTGACACCAACCAATCATCCTTGCGTATTGTTAGGGAGGCGGGTCAAGAAACTGTCAATCATGGCTCCATTCTCAGAAAATAAAAGTATATTATTGTACCTTTATGGATACAATGACTTGTCAGTGGGGCAGAACTCTCTGAGATACTTATTTGTACCCTTCATATCCTGTTTAGGAACATATATGGACCTTTTTGGCCCTAAAAACGTACACATGGTTACCTTGAGGTCCAATAATGAGCCCTAAGGGATATATTAGTGTAGACTGTACTATAGGGTACGGAAATGGACTCCGACTACCCCTATTTCTGACAGTGGAGAGAAGGAATGTCAAGGAACATGTTTTTGGATTTGTCAAACTTGGTGAAAAATATTTAAAAAAATTGGTCAGGTTGTTGTTTGGCGTCCCAAACGCCACTTCGCTATTCTTTGATGATGTCCCACTACAAGGCCAGTTTGTCATTCCCAATGTTCATATTCAGGTCAAAATCAGGCTGAATTTGTGTTGCCTGATCCCAGAACACAGTTAAACCGTGATAGTTCATGTTTATCCTCGATTACTCCGATGTGACTGGGGATAACTGAAAAAATTCACTTGATATTTGGCTGAAATACGGTTTGTGCTGTAACTGAATGCTCTTTAAATAAAACAACAGCTGAAATTTCAAAGTACATCCTGTTTAATCTCACGCTGAAACTTATCAAATGTGGGTTTTTTTTTAAATAGTGTAAAATTTGACCCTGCAGCAATTTTGTCATGTTCTTTTAAGAAATAGGAGGAATCGACTTCTTTTTGCTATTTCACTGGTACGAGCCTTGAACATCTGACAGACAGGTGTGATTGCATCATCAAATATAAGAGCTTTAATGCTTCAATATGCAAATGGAGTCGTGCAGGACCAGGGAAAGCGAGTAGGTGTGCATTTATATGCATAGATACTGATTTTTTTTTTTTTAGTTTTGCTGATGTTAAATATGGAGATTTTGGGTGAGTTTAATGATGATTAATTTGCCTTTTTGTTGTTCGGGTGAGTTTAATGCATGCAGATTCATCAGTCAGAAAAAAAAAATGAATAGGTGTATTTTTCTAAGAGGTCCAATCGTTCCAGTATGTTCAACATATATCATCTGGATATATACAAAAATAAAACAAATTATCAAGGTTTTTTTTTTTTTACATGTAATATTCTAATGAATACAAATCTATGAAGTAGCTGAATTTAGGTCATTGTTCTCCCTCAGACATGCTTGAAAGGTGGAAGCCCTGAGCAGAGCTGGTGATTTCTTATCATCCTGTACCACTGGAGCAATAAAAAACAAACGAACAAACAAACAAAAAAAACCCAGCAAGATGGACTTGGGATCAAAGCGGGTTTGTCCTTGAAAATGAAACCTAAGACAGGCGAGTTCACCGATTCCACCCACCCATTCAGTTGTTCGTTCCCTGCAGAATACCATCAACAATCGAGGTACAGTTCCTGTATCTAGTCTCTTCATTCTGCTGCCTGAGCTCACAAAAGCGCCATTCACCCTGCTGTGCTGTGTGGGATTGATCCTCTTCTCCATGATCCACATAAACAGGAGTTTGAGGAACAAACCAAAAGAGCTCACTCTTTTCACAAATCTGAAGAGAATTGTCTTTTCTTTTTTCAAAGAGCACTTTCTCATTGCAGCAGTGCTTGAGCTTTTAGTTGTTAAAACAACAATTTGCACCTTTAAAGTTGTAGACTTGTAAATCAAATGGTGCTCAGCCCCCTAAAATCCAGCTTGTAACGCAACAAAACAGGACAAACACCAAGGGGGATGAATACTTTTGCAAGACACTATATTTCAACAGGGTGGCCCATTCAGCACAGCTGGTATCCGTAGGGGCCCTGCAAAACTTTTAATTTGCAAGTTCAAAAATACGTTACAATAATCTTGAATAATCTCATTAATATGATTAATCTAAAATGTAATTAAAACTACCATTATGGTCTTAAGAGGAAAAAAAATGCAATGAAAATTATAAGAAAGAAGATATGAAACTAACAAAACTATCATAATTATATAATATAAGATTTTGAAAAATATGACCTGATGAGCCTTTTAAATTGATTTAGAGATGTAGCTGATTGAATATTTGCTAGCAGTGAATTAAAAAGTATTGAACCTGAATATCTAAAAGTTCGTTTACTGAGAGTAAGCTTAGGTTTTGGTAAATGCAGGTCAGATTTACGTCGAGTGTTATAACGATAAATGTTTGAGTTCCTAGTGAAATAATCGCTCAAATATTTAGGAACTAAATTGTGAAGGCATTTAAATACTAGCAACCACTTATGAATTTTTCTGTTTGTTTCCATTAATCAGTGTACACTCACTCATGATATCTTGCAGGATGCAAGATCGTAAACCATATTCAATGCTCATTCTCCATTGGGTAGAGTGGCGTAATACACGTAGGATAAGCAATACGCTAGGCTAACAGTATTGCATACTATCAAACTAAATGAATGAAACCTGCTAGAAGGGACGAGAACACGTTTTTATTCCATTGAAAAAAGTGTCCTGGATGGTACAGTATAATAAAACTAGATATTATATATCATGCAGATTATAACTGAGACGGACAATCAGACATCCTGCTAAAAAGACAGAGTGAAACAACATCTCTGACTTTAAAAATTCATTAAAGTGTGAGATGTTGGCACTTTTCTGAAGAAAGTGCATATTCAGATCACTTGGCTTCATATCTCGTGTTCATTTCTTCGAACAGTGACCCTCACTCATGATATCCTGCAGAATCTATAAGGCATGAATATTCAGAAGGATCCTTCTCAAATGGCATGACGTTACATAACAGGCATTTTAGCAGACGCTTTTATCCAGATTCGATGTACAACATACCCAGAGCAGTCCTGGGGGGCAGTCGGGGGTTAGGTGCTTTGCTCAAGGGTACTTCGGCTATTCCTGCTGGTCCAGGGAATCAAACCAGCAACCTTTTGGTCCCAAAGCTGCTTCTTTAACTATTAAGCCATGGCTTCCTCTGACATGATGATACTGTATTTCAGAAAGCCATTGCCAGTATTAACGATGAACCAGTTTATGTTATTCATATCCACACAATTTATTTTGTCAGTTTCGTGTCTTTTAGATCAATTTCTCCAATAAGTGTCCAGTAGACCAGGGATACTACTCACAAAACAACTTTGTTTCGATCGATGAACAGGGCTAACTGATGGTGTGGTCATGGTTCTTCCCCTGACATGCTTGAATTAAGCAAATATTTCATCAGCTCCTCATTTAAAAAAAAAAAAAAGCAGCACAGGACCACAAATGGTGATGAATTTTAAATTCAGATCTATTTACCTTTCAAATGGTCCCCATGAAAGGAATATGACCGTTCTGGAGGATGTGACATCAGCTTCCTTGCAAACAGTGAACCCTAACAAGAGGACCAACAATGGAGGAGCTTCAAGATCTAATTTTCCTTTTACGCTCCATTTGGTTTTATGTGAAGAAACATAAAAAGTCAGAACTTCTCAGGTTCTCCATTCTATTCAGCGGGAGTCTTCCTGCTGAAAACCTCTGTGCCATACTCTCCACTGAGCTGGGTTCCAAACTGCATACAGTCTTTCATGCTGTCTTTCCAGATGTACAAACAAACCGTGCTGTAGTATTTTGATGGAATCTTTCATAAGGTCGTATCTGATTTAGTCTGAGTATATTTTGAAAAATTTCCGTTGTCTGACTCTGATGATTCGATGGCGAATGCATGACTTCTTATGCCACCTATATTATCGATCCGGAGCAAGAAATGTAAACACATTCAACATCTGTTCTGAGTGATGTTACTGTATGAGTCATTTCTCTCTCAGTATTTCTCAATCACTCTTCCTGTGACATGATGGCGATCAAGTGGAGGGTGACAGAAATTCTGTTCATGCTGCGTCACGTGGCAGCTCGGAGGAAAGCGCTAACTGCCCTCTTACGCATACAAGAGCTCACAGAAACGCATGACTGGTTCATGTTGCTTTGATTGACAAGGGAAAAAGTAACACTGTCCCTCCCACACGTAGCGCAGACCCAGTTTCGTTCTCTCCTTGACTCCTCGCCACGAATGACTGCCATTTTTGGGACTGGAACTCATGATCACCTAACCGTAAGGCAAAGGCACATGGTAAAACATCAGTATAATTGTGTGTGTAATTGACTAGATGATCCAATAATCTACTGTATCTCTGATCTCACAGGATGATAAACGCATCACACGCTCTTCTCATAACGTTTTCCCTGAGTGATCTGCTCACCACAGCAGATCAGTTTGTGTGTCGTTAATTATTTGCAGTTCAAGTGCCTTTCCTCCACGTATCTAATAAGGAGAAGAGAAGAGAGAGAGGATGAGTGTGTGTGTGTGTGCGCGCACTGAGTAGCTGATCAAAGTGTACCTCCATTTTAGTGGAAATCAGCTCCAATGCAGCAGCTGTGTCAGTGAGAGTCAAACCATCTGTTAATATTTGCATCTGAAAGACCCTGACCGTCTTACGTCACATCACGAACACTTAATAAGACACATCAATTAATAAGTAAAAAAAATGATATATAATCTACATTCAGGGTGGCACGGTGGTGTAGTGGTTAGCACTGTCGCCTCACAGCAAGAAGGTCCGGGTTCGAGCCCCGTGGCCGGCGAG
>JANZLB010000019.1:36663833-36680654 GCA_026167865.1 Notarius quadriscutis
CCCCCCCCCCCCCCCCCCCCCCCAATTGTAACCCTTGCTGTGTAATAGACAAGAGGCCGAGGGCTATGTAAACGGAGATCGGTGCCGCCCTGTGCGCCACCTGGTGTGGGAAGGGGGGGGAAAAATGGTTATAAATAATTTGCTTCTGTAACTGTGTAACCAGGAAATTCATCATAGTTTTAGCATGAAGTCTGTTTTGTTGAAGTGATCAACTGTTCATTGATGGAGACTTGAGTGCAAAACTGTTCATGACAACTGCAGTTCTAAAGTTATCATGGTGATTGTAGTCCTCAGTCATAATAGCAAAACCGCAAGGGTCCAGAGCCATCAATATGGTGAACACATTTTTGTGGCACGATTCAGGAGCCCGTAGATTTCCTTTATTGACGTGAAGATGTAAAAACATGAAAATATACTGAAGTACTTTTTAAATACATTTCACAACCTTTCAAGAACTTCAAGATTTCAAGAATATTTGAAATATATTGAAAAATAACAGGAATTACAGTACTCATTTATAATTCGCACAGTGTGATTGTTTTCCAAGATTGTGTGCTCACATTGAAAAATTGTGTCAAAATGAGCAGTTAGCACATGGACAGCATTCACTGCCACTTAAAGAGCATGAGTTTAAAATCTGACAAGACGGAAGAGAGAGTAGTCAGAAACAAAAGTTGCATCGTTAGTTTTACAAAGCCAAGCTTTATCAGCACTGCCAGCTTGAAACCAGTGCTGACAAAAGGCAGAGCTAAAAAAAAAAAAAAGGTTGAAATGATTACAAAACATGCGCCATGTTTGAAATAGTGTCTGCTTCCCAAATCCCTATAAACTGAACTTTTTAAACCAGCCTACTGTCGTGCACTGGATATTCCACCTTGTGTGTTCAGACATGGATTATAAAATGGCCTAAAAAGTGCATTACATAGTGAATGTGTGTATGTGATTTTGATTTTTTTTTTTTTTTAAGGGATATATAGATATGAGAAGGTTTCTTCATCCAAGTATTAATCTTTGCTGCAACCTGGGAGTTCTTCTTGGAAAACCAACAGGAGGATAAGTGATGTATGCTCACCACAATGGATTTCCTCAACTCGCAGGCTTTCACTGTTAATTTGAAGATTTTAGGCTAATTGAGCTCAGGAGCTGAAATGGAGAAACCTCCACTGGTGCATCACTGAGGGCTTTGATGTCCAGAGACCTGCATCTCTCTGCATCAGCCGGTGTATGAGTTCAAACAGCTTCTCAGCCGTAACCAAACCTTATATGGGCAAAAACAGATGATTAAACCTAATGGGCCAATAAATACACTTTTTTGCAAAGCGATGTGATGTTTAAGAATAATTCTACTTGGTGTCAGTACATCTGGAGAGTTTCAGAGATAAAAAGTTGAGCCTTTGTGAGCTTCTTGAGCTGGAGGAATGATGTCTCTGCTGCAGTGTAGGAGGAGGCAGTGCAGGTTCTGCTCTCATCCAGCGAGTCACAAGACCAGCAACCAGTAACATGATGGAACAATACTTGTCATGTATTCTTTTCATGACTCAAATGATGGTGAAAAAGGAAAACTGCTGAAACAAGCAGCATATTAAGATTCTCCATGCAAGCACTTTGATATTCAATGGTCAATCTAAAGTGGTGTGTCTGGACTTTGGTTCATTAGTGCACGAAATACGTTTGGATATTCAACCCGTTACTGAATGCGCATCAACGCAGCAGGTTTTTCAGCCAATGAAGGGCTTCTGTTGAAGGAACGGCTGTATACTGCATCATACTTCGCTTTCAACGTATTGCTGAACTTCAACATGAGCCAAAAGAATTTGTGTCAAACCTTGTGTAAGGCTTTGTCAGAAGTGAACAAGACTTCCTGTAACCATATATTCAGAATTGACCACAATGTCATTCAACTTCTCTCACACATGAGTGCTGGGATGTGGTTTTTCAAAGCCCATGTGAACCGTGGGAAAATATTGAAGCAGGAAATGATGCTTGAATCTGAGCATGGGCATTTCTGACAAATTTATTCTCTTGAATTTTGCAAAGCATTATTTGATTTAGATACAAAATCATGTCACACCAGCTACACAAGTTGAGAGAGACCAGAGCTGTCCGTAGCGCTGTTTATAGTGATAATGTCGAATCAAAATCAAATTTGACCTTGTTTGCTCAGGTTGACATTCAAAGATTGAAGAGCGTTTGACTCACTGGTTATTTAGCAGTATTCATTGGTACGTTTTATCGTGTCGCAAGTCTAAAATACTCTACAGTGATGCGTTTGGAGTGACTAGAATACACTGATTTTGTTTTTGGTCTTAATTTGAGATATGGTTTTTGCAACTGTTGAATAGCTTTCAGATTTTCACCTAATACACAGTCTTGATGACGTAAACAGAGTGCAAAAATGAGCACAACCTGCACAAAAACCACTTCCCCGATGCCACGCTTTCCTACAACTCTGTCTAGAATATTGAATTTTCAAAATGTGGACTCGTGCCTAGTTTAAAGGCAAAGCATTACCCAGCAGGGAGTATGAAAATTAGGGCTAAATAGAAGTCCATATACAAGCAAATCAAATCTTACACAACCTTTATTCTGACCAGTTCTGCAACTGTGGTTCTGCAACTGTGCTTCTGCTTCTCTGTGTGCTTTCAAACTGTGGTGAGCTGTTGAAAGTCAGCGACAGCCTGTACGAATGTAACGGATCCACAATGCAAATGGCAGGAAAAGTTCCTCTTTTGTTAAGTGAGTCTGGGCGTACGGCCTAGCACTGAGTGCTGCTGTCACTTGACTCTGGCATGAAGGGATCTCTGAAAACCACGCGTTAAAAGTCGCGTTGCGGCATCTGAAAGGCTAAACAGTTCAGGATGCTCAGTGCTCGATCGTCACAGGCTTTATCAGACCATGACTCAAGTGTGTCAGGTTAGCTGGTTAACCATTGTCAAAGGTCACTGTGGGTCCGGTCAGAAATGTATCCTGGATAGGACACCAGTTCCTCCCAGAGTCTCTAAGACAGACAGTAAATAAAGGAGTAAATTCTAAACCATGGTGTTGACCAGCTTCTGGAGCAATGCCCTTTTTTTTTTTTTCCTTTTCTTTTGCCTCTGCTACTGAATGGCCCACTGGGTCTCCAAACGAGGAACCCGAGGATCAGGCCTGTTAGAGATACTGTATCTCAAACAATGCTGGTCTTGTGCTCTGATGATACTGACACACTGTACTCAGCTGTGCTCGGCTGGCCTGAGGGTGAGAGGAGTAGACCTTTAGCAACCACAAGATCGAACTCTGGAGGATCGTTTGACATTTGAATTCAGCCTTTCATTTTGCAGACACTTTTATCCACTTTTTGGCCCTTCTCACACTTCCACACACTTCTACGCAACAAAAGTCCTCAGAGCAGGAAACACGTGACTACTGGCTGCATGATTTATGAATGAACGTGTTGAGACACTTGAGTATTTTTGATCTCCTGAAAACATTGTTCGCTTCTTTCATTAGCTCATGTGGTTTTTTCACCCGAATGTGACACAACTTTTATTTTCCAGTGTGCCCACTAGCGAACAATGAATGTTAAAAAGGCTGAACATTGAAAATCAAAAAGAGGGGAAAAAAGTTACGTTACTGATCGATGTACTCATATTTCTGAAGACTGCTTTCAGTTTCACGTTCACAGATGGTGTGCGAGGCGTGCATGAACAGTGCTGGAATATTGAGTGAGTGATGTGAGGTGGAATATCATTGCTCATTTGCTCTGGTTGAGCATGGAAGTTGGCAGTATATCAAATGCTGTTGATTTTGAATAAAAGCACAATACCAGTTTAGTATGTGCATATAAATTTAATTATTTTACTATTCTGATTGTAATTTTTTTTTTTAAGTGACTAACATGAAATTTTTGTATATGTGAGCCATAAGCAATGTTGTCATTCGTTACTGTGAGTCATGACAACACTTAGCTATTTGCATTTTATTTATTTATTTTTTTCAACTCAATGATTTATTTACACTATTTTCGTCAACTTAACTGACAGTTTGAAGACTTGGTGCACATGCAGACCATTTTTCAGTGCACTTCTCTCAACATGTTTACTGCGGTCACAGCACACCATCAGAGTTTGAAGGATCTTTGTAATTGATGCATTTCCTGTTTGGTCACTGAGGTGTGATGGTGTAGGCTGGAGGTCGTGAGCTGAGGTTGAGATGTTTTTAAAAATGGCTCTTTCATGATGCGCCAGGTGCTGTGCGTATCAGTGTGTTAGAGATGCACAGAGATCCTGATTAGTTACGTTCATTGATTTTTATTGAGACTAGATCAGTAAAATAACATGAGGTGCACTGGAAAAGAAGCTGCAGCAATGCAACAACTCCTGAAAAGAAAAACACACACACACACACACACACACACAGGAAATTTCATCATAGCATATTCCCTTGATGCTTTATGTTTGAGTCTGGTGTATGAAATGAACACCTGCTTCAGCGAAGAGGAGTTGTTGTCAAAGCTGTCAGAACTGCTGAATGAAAATGCTGACGTGCCAGATGCAGGAGTTACATACCTCAGTGCTACGAGTCTAAATAAAGAACGTAACATCCCAGCCATGCACACACTCCCTTTCTTCCTCGTAGCTCATGTATACTCTGTTGCTTGGGTCGAGCAGCAGGAACTGTGTTTTGTGCTAAATTTTCAGATCACTCACAGCATTAAGAGGCCACTTATGTCACTTTTTTTTTTTGAAGGGTCTGGTTTCTCAGGGAGCCTCTATCTCTTGCTCAAGCGCACTCTTCCTCCTGGATTGTGTAACTGCTTATTCTTGGTTGATGTAAGCAAAAATATTGTCCAATTTTATTCCTGACTGCCCTCTCACTTTTTCTTCCATCAGACTGGCGACGAATCACTTCTTCATCTACCTATTATGGTTGATCATTAACTATTAGCGGTTCAGCAAGAGTACTTTTACCCAGTCTATGAGCTAATGCTCTGACGTTTTCAGTTAAAAAAAAATCACTCTGGTTTTATCACAGGATGAACACGTGGAATACGAGCCAGTGAGTATGCACAAGGAAACACTTGTCAGACAAGTGAGAACACGACATCCCAAGAAATGTAGTGAAGTTCTCGCAAGAGCATGAATGGGTTTGTGATGAATCGAGTCAGTCTCAAACCCTGATGTTCAGATGTTTTAATATCTAGATTTCCTCAATCGTATCTCTTGGTTATTTAATAGCACTATCCAACTGGTCAATTCAGCAGAAGGGATGCTATCTAATCTGCATTCTTTTTTTGGGGAGGGGGAAATTGTCATGCTGCAGACAAAGGACAGGAAACAACTGGTTAACTGGACTACAGCCAGGTGGTGCTAGTGTACCAGCATCAGCCAGAGATTACATATAATCTCCAGTTTAATTGTCATGTTTTTCTTTTCTTTTTTTTTTCTTTCCCCCGTGACATGAGAGTGTAACGTGAACTTTCGTCATGTTTGATAACAGCAGTCTGTCAAGACGCGTCCCAAAAATGTTGAACTGAAACAGTCCATTGAGTAGAAAGGAAAGAGTCATTGAAAAGACTATTTTTGCTTTTGCTGCAGACCCGGAGTGGCATGACCTGACCCAAATGGTCACTACTGTTCTATATTGCACAGTTATGGGAGATGTTATGGGCTTTGTTGTAATTATTGTGGTGTCGCATTGTATCCAGGGTGTGTTCCTGTCTTCCAACCAGTGTTGGGTTCCAGATCCAACATGACACAAGATGAATGAACATGGTGTAGCACGAGGACCTAATCACTTCATTTTTTTCACTCTTCCTCCCCCCGTCCTCCTTCTCTCGTGGACCTGGATTCTTTTTTTTTTTTTTGTCTCTGATTATTCCTTGTGCTTACCTTGCAGCTTAACTTTCCACTTGAGCAAAAAAAATCCATGCCCTCCTTTCTTTCATGTTCTGCTTATTTTCCACACACATCCCTCACTCCTACCACACTCTCTTTCCCTTGCCTATATCAGTACACCAGGAGTGCTATTGTGAAGCAGCAGCAGCTATTTTTATCCCCATCTCACTTATGCTCATTTCTCTCTTTTCCTCTTTGCTCAGCTCACCTCTACTCTCGGGTACCTCTCTGCATTCTCTCTGCGTTAGCTTTCTGAAAGTAATAAGGTCATGCCCTTGTTTAAGAGACCGAACCTGGCTGAAACACTCAACAACAGGCAGAATGCAGAAGAGGAGGCCCTGTATGCAGCCTTTAGAATGATGGAAGGGTAGAAAGGGCAGAACGGCTACATGCCATTTAACATGAGTAATGGATTGAGGTAATTCAGTTATGTGTACAATCTATCCCGATTTGCTCTGGTGATTTTCTCTGGAAACTCCCAAGCTCTTCTCGGCTTTCTAGCTATAATGAAGCTACAGTGAAGCTCGTGTGTACTTGACTCTACATTATGTATAATGTATTTTTTTTTCTTTTGTAGCATTGTGTTTAACGCAGTCTTTCTCTTCGAAGAAGTAAACCGAGCGCCTGTGATTTAGTGAATCCTTGTCGTTTAAAATAATGCAGACAACAGGAGTGCTCAAAGGTTTTTCTTTTTGCAGATTGAAACCCTTTTAACTTATTTAAAGGAAAAAAGATCATAGAACCTTGTGGAACATAATAAAACGATCCAAATGTTAGGTAATTAGTGATATTGTGACGATAATATTCTGTTGATTTATTGCAGCTGTTGAGCTCTGTATTTCTGAAATTTCATACAACATGACTTGTCGCGATCTCATCATGACTGATCCTTCACACGACATGACTGTAACCGTTTGTGATCAGTTGTTTGAGCGCACACTACTGTACATGATCGCTCACAGATGAGACGCTCACACTATACAATCTTTAACCTAGAGAGAGGTCCCTTCCGAAGCACACCTCGACCCCAAATCCCGCTTTAGCACGTCAATGGAAAATCGCACTTCTCGGACCCTGCTTCTAGCCGTTGTTTGTCTTTTAATTCTTGTATTTGTGTACAGAGTATTAAAGGATTTGAATCGTTAATTTCTACTGCTGTTTACATTCTTGTCTTGGTATATTGTGGATTTGTATTTTGTAGAAGAGAGTAGTTGCACTGGTTTGCACTGCTTTGTTCACTTTTTGCACGACCATCATGGTACACATTGTATTCTACTATAGCATCGTACTGCACCACTTTCACTATGCGTGCTGCCTAGACTGTGTCATCTTCTCACAATTGTCTTCTATGAGGGTTTTTTTTTTTACTTAACATTTGCATTTGTATGCATGTGCATCATATTAGCTACTGGATGCCTTAATTTTCTTTGGGATGAATATCGATTGATTGATCAATCGAACCAGAGTTAAACGACTGCTTTTGGTAAATCTGCAGGTTTTTTTCCTCTGTTTGTGCATCCATTGTGTGTGTTCGTTGTACCACATGAGGCTTTTTTTTTTTTCTCCCCCCCCCATGTACAGACTGTCTCTTCAAGCTGTGTCCTATGAATCGATACTCAGCACAGAAACAGTTCTGGAAAGCAGCAAAACCTGGTGGCAACAGCACAACTGACACAGTACTTCTCAACAAACTACATGTGAGTTATACATGTACACATTCAAAATGAGCGTGAACTCCTTAGAACCGCAGATATTTGAAATCGAGAGCTGGAACTGCACTGTATGTCACTGTTCAGGGTGACCCTTTTAGCCAAATTCTGATACAGTAAGCGAGGAGATGTCCATTTTCCGAACCGCAGTGTGATATGCCGTGTCTGGGGATGTTCTTAGTGTTCATTTGAGCAACGTTGCAGAGGATTACTCCATTGAGACCAAGAAAATACGATTCCAGGTCTCACATACAACAAAAGTTGTGTGTTTTTGTCTTTGGCCTTCCAGATTACCATACAGCTAATGGTTAGAAAGAAATTTCTCAGCTTGTCAAAAACAGAACATCAGTGAGGTATGCGAATGTACTTGGAATACTGATTTTAGGGAAAACTCTGGGGGGGACGAGATTTCAGCCCATTTGTTTCTCATGAGTGTGATGTGTAGATTAGTTCATTCAGGCCAACAGGGTGAAGGTGATGTTGAAATTAAACATGTGCGTGTCTCACAGCATGCGGCTGATCTGGAGAAGAAGCAGAATGAATCTGAGAACAGGAAGCTGCTGGGGACGGTGATTCAGTACGGCAACGTTATTCAGGTGAACCCGTCAGTGAGACGCTGAACGACCGCTGATCGTAAATATCTTCGGAACCTATGAATTTTGTGTGTGCATGTGTGTAACAAGTTGTTGCTTCTGTTCTGCAGTTGTTGCATCTGAAAAGCAATAAATACTTGACGGTAAATAAGCGCCTACCTGCCCTGTTGGAGAAAAACGCCATGCGCGTCACTCTGGACTCTGCTGGAAACGAGGGCTCCTGGTTCTACATCCAGCCTTTCTACAAACTCCGATCTATTGGAGACAGTGTACGTGAACTCCACTGTATGCTTTATTCTCTAGGAAACACTTTGTCTATTCTAAACCACAGGGAACGGTGCAAGTGTACTCCATTGTACCATTGTGTGCTTGACTCAGCTGGAGACAGTCTCGGTTCTTCAGACAGGTCTTAGTTCAATCAAAAAAGTTCTTTAGACCTCCACAAGGGACTGCAAAACTTCACTGTAGGGTTCAGTCTGAGTGCTTACTCGGTCAATTTCAGCCATTTGCAGTAGTGTGAACAAATATTCAGCTCAGGACAAAAATTATCCTGTTGTATTGAGTCTACTCTTCATTTATCTAATTGTTAAAATGTCCTAATGTGAAATATTTGTTATTCCATGAAATTGAGTCGTACATGAACTGACGCACCTCATTGGCTATAAGCCACGTACGATGAGTGAATGGAATAACTGTTTTTTATTCTATCCCTATTCGCTGGATTTTGAGAAACGGAGCAATTGTATTTTTCTGCAAATTCGATAAATAACTTTTTTTTTTTTTTAACAAAACGTCTGACAATCATTTCCGCTTAGAATGTAAACAAGCCTGCAAAATGACAGGAGCAGTTTGTGGAAAAAATGCTACAATAATAATTCTTGCAAAATAAAATAAGTTGTTCTTGCCATCAAATACTTTTATTCCATATTTTATTACCTTTTGAGTTTTTATTTCGTCCTTGGTTGGTTCAGTGACAGGCTCCGCCATTTTGTTTTTCTCTACTCACGGTATCGGAGCTGATAGCCTCATAGTAGAGTAGCCAATCAGAGCATGCAATTGCTGATATCCAATGACTGTGGGAAGAATAAATTGAATTAGAAGTATGAAGTGTGATCAAAAAGTTCCGGGACTGGAACAGTTTTTAGTAACAGTGCACAAAGTTCTGAGCATGCAGAACCATCATCTGTGCATCCTCGGTTTCCGTTTTGCACTGACAACTCGTTGACCTGTTGCGCTGACTGGTTTAATAAATGCAAGTGGTTTAATGGTAGCAATGGAAGTGACATTTTGTTTTTTCCTTATGATTTGATGATCTGACTAGCTTCCAGGATTGAAGCAGAGAATTCTACTGCAGAATATATTTTCCGACAAATGAGGAGAACGCTGTCGGTATTTCTCTGTGACCACACGTAGATATAAGATGCTTCAGTCGAGCACTGATTTTGGTTTCCCTGACATGTCGTCTTGTACTGCTTGATTCAACAGAGAATTAGAATTATCTAATAGCATGATAGCAGGGACAGCAGTCTTCCTTGACTCCTGTGAGATTCTGCACTCTCTCTGTTTAAACGCACGAGTCAACTTGGCGAATTTTTCTGAGCTTGGGCAGCTGTTTTTGACCACGCATCCCATATGTGGTCGGGTTTTTGAAGACGCTCGTCTAGTCCGGATTCTGACTGCCCACTCCTGTTTACCCATGTGACGTGTGTTGAGAGATGGAACAGATTGAGGACCTCTGTCATCAGGGCTATCAGCTGAAAATAAGATACAAGGGGGGAGTGTCATGGGGATAATAGTGTCTGTTGTATAGATAACGGATTTGCGCATTTCACATATTCCTGTGTAGGCTGTATGAGTCAAGTCAAATATACGAGTGTGGATTCTAGCCAGAGTTGGCTCATTTATTAAACTTGAGTCCATGCATAGCAGTTACATCATTTGAAGTGCTTGCGTTTGATGAACACAGCCACTTTATATTAACATTTTGCAGTCTTAGTCCTCAGATCACTCTGCGCGCGAATGATTTCCCTGCGTAAACAGACTAGAGACAAATCTCGAGCTAATTACACACTGTTTTTGTTTGTAGCAGAGAAAGCACATACACACTACAGGAGGATTTCAAAAGCAAGACCGAGTAAAACTGCTCAAAATATATCCAGTACGTCGGGTTAAGAGGTAATTCAGAAGGTTTATCAGTGAGCTTCCGGTTGTCTTCGAGCTGTCCTCAGATTAGCCTCTGTGCTTCTGACTTTACACCTCAGCTGGCAGATCCAGCACACGCTTCCCGTCCTTGTCTTCAAATGGACGTTTGCCAAGGGACAAAGCATGCAGCCATGAATTGCTAATTCTCCCCATAAATACTTTTGGAGAGCATGTAATTTTGTCAGGCCAATTCTACTGAGCCAATCCAGTCCCTTTCTTTTCCCCCCTCGATGTCTTTGCTCATATTTTTGTAAACAGCAACTCCACACCTGTTCCAGGCAAGTGACACAATACAGCCCTTGGTTACTCTGATCACATGAGAACCACATGGTGGAAAGTTTATTGCAGTTAAATAGTGATGTGTTTCCTTCATGCTTTAATGCATCTCGTGTTGTGTCAAATTTTTATAGAAAAGAGAGAGGGGAAGGCTAAAAGGAACTGTTTATTTATTTATTTATTTATTTATTTATATGCAGTTATAGGTTTTGCAGGAGATCAGATGACCTCTTCCTGTTCTTATACGATTCTATAGGAGTTGGTTTTGTGAAACTGTGATGAAATTGTGTGTAAATTTCCCTGCAGGTGGTGATTGGAGACAAAGTGGTGTTGAACCCTGTAAATGCTGGACAGCCTCTTCACGCCAGCAGCCATCAGCTGGTGGACAATCCAGGGTGCAACGAGGTCCAGTCTTCCTCTCAGCCTGACATAAATTAGGAAACACAATCAAGGCTATTTAAAAAAAAAATGATGTTTGTATCTGAGATTTATTATTCTCACACAATCTGTTGTGATCTAGGACACGGCAAAGAAATGTCATTACAAGTTATACCACGATAATCTCCACTGGCCTTGTCATGCTTTCATAGTTACTCAGATATTGGGATCATTGGTTCGGAATGCAGCAGATTTGTTCTTCCTCCCCCTGCTCGTGTGTCGCCACTGACCTTTCCTTTCCTTTCAATCGCTTCACTAAATAAGGACTGGGAGTATTTTGGAGGTGTTTATTTGTCTCCGTTTGTTTGTGTGAGAGATAATAATTCTCTTTTGTGTGTGTGCTCTTAATAATAATGTTTGTGTTTTGTGATTTTCTATCTTCGGACTCATAAAAGTTATTAAATCACGTCTCGTGCTGTCCAGGTGAATTCAGTAAACTGCAACACTAGCTGGAAAATAGTCCTCTTTATGAAATGGAGTGACAACAAGGAGGTCATTCTGAAAGGGGTATGTAGTTCAAAGCACAAGAAACTCTGGATTGAAACCTGAATGGAAATATTAATAGGTGTTTGAAGGTGTAAATAGAAAGTGATGTACACCAGCTCTACTTTGCACATAATGAGTAGGAGCTAAAAATTGTCTTGTTCCACTGGACTTGCTTCTCTCATAGGGTTTTCTTTTGTCACCCAGGGTGATGTGGTGCGGCTGTTTCATGCCGAACAGGAGAAGTTCCTAACGTGTGATGACTACAGGAAGAAGCACTATGTCTTTCTTCGAACCACCGGGCGTCAGTCTGCTACTTCAGCCACCAGCAGCAAGGCATTGTGGGAAGTGGAGGTGTGTAATGGACGCACATTACCTTTACTATTCGATATTCATTATTTCAAACTGCTTAACTGGAAAGCATTTCGATTTTACATTTGAATATGCTGAATTTCGTTTCTATGCAGCGATCAGATTTTCAGTTTCTCATGTTTGTACATGCTCAGGTGGTTCAGCATGACCCATGTCGAGGTGGTGCTGGTTACTGGAACAGCCTGTTCAGGTTTAAGCACTTGGCCACAGGACACTACCTGGCTGCAGAGGCGAGTAGCGAGGTGTGTTCTGCTTCTGGATGCTCAATCTCTCCTTTCTCTCTCCTCTCTCCACCAGTGATTCAGCCTTGACCCCCAGAGATGTGTCTGATAATTTCATTCGATACGAGGTGATGTGAAGCTGCTTGGAGTTAATTTCTGCTCTGTAAAACTGAATAGCGGGCTGTGGAGGAGATGTAAACGTTCCTTCAAAAACTGCAGCTATCAGAAAATGACCAAATTGAGTGCATCTTGAGTTAGCCGTCTCATTTCTTCTGCAGACATCAGCTCATGTCAGACTGCTGTGGCTCGACAAGATTTTGGCACTGTTTATTTTAGTCGAGACTCGGAAGGAAAAAATGTCAGAGAAAATAAAACCGACATATGATGCCTCAAGGAAGAAACCCAGTGTCGATCTCGAATATGTTTATCAGTTGATTCTGCTGTTAAGCTCACAAATTAGATATTTTTCCTGAATCATTTGGCACATTGTATGAATTGAGGCATGGTCGAGCAGAGAATTGCAAAACTATGCATTTATATTCACAGACAGGAAAGAAAGGAAACATCATTTGCCTTGCGCCCATTTTGAGCCCACATGGTTTTCGGTTACTTAACACTCAGGCATCTTAATGTGTTGCATTGCATCTCATTGTGCATACGTTTTCAGGTGAATCCGGACGATGAGGAGGAGTCTCAAGAGTCTCGCTCCTCAGTAAGTACTTGCATGTCTTATTTTTAAAATCCTGTCTCATTTTGTCTCTACAGTTTGTGTGTCTTATTTGCTTTGAGTCCTGATCTAAATTGTGTACTGGATCTTGTTTTCTGCTCCAGGTGGGTGATTTTATCCCCTTTAACTTCCAGGTACTTTCCATAAGTCAGTTAGAATCCATTTGCAATGAAATTTCCCCCATTTTTTTTTTTTCTTTGTTCTTTTTGTTCTCATTATGCTTGTACACATAACTCGGGATCTCAGTGCACTGTACACAGCTCAGTATTCTTAGTACATAGCTAAGTGTCGTACATATTCTTTTGTGCATTTGATGCAGTTGTAGCTCTGTACATTTGCTGTATGTGCCATTCTTTATTTTTGTACATTTTAAGCTTTATGTAAAATCATGTCCTTGTGGAGTGTTTGTGTGAGTCACGAACTTTTGTTATTAGGTTAAAAACATTCCTTTGTGGTTAAGAATGTCCGTCTCTTAAAGAGTGTTCAGACAAGTGAAAACAGTGGTGTTGGTTCTTAACTTTGGTTAGAATTGCCCATGAGTCAAACAAGTACTGAAGGTGCAAGAGCAAGATAAGTTTGTTTGTTTGTTTACATTACGTTTAACTAAAAAGCACTTTGTATAAAGTGTGTCTGATGAATTGATTTTTTTTTTTAGTCAGTTGTTCAATAGTGCACTGGTTGGATGAATGAACATTACGATAAACACAAGGTGTTCAGCTGACAAAAAAATGCCTGCAATACCAAGGCCAACCTGCAGATGGCAGTATGACACCACTCCTCAACAAAGCTCTTCTCTTCCTTGAGTGGCTCTGACCAGGGTGACGGCAAATGGTTTTTTCCTCGTCAAGGCTACCAAGCCGTAGATGTTAGTTTTGTATCTGCACCCTTGACTGACTGACTTTTACGTATTTTTTTCCCTTTTCCCTCAGACACATTACATTTTATACAAGACTGAGTTTTACTGAATATCTCGTGTCATAATCAAGGTTCAGAATGTTTAGGAAGGTGGTGCATGGTCTTTTTTTATTTTTTTTTAAATGTAAAGATGAATATCACTGTAGTCAATATTTGGCACAGTGGCATCATTCATGTGAAAAGGCTTTTGTGTGCGTGTCTGACGTTAGTACTGCTTGCTGACCTCTTGGTTGCTGAGTTTCCATGGTAATGAAGTGTCTTCTGTCTCAGCTGGACTTGGAGCATGAGGCTTTACGAGCTCGTCTGCGCACGCCCAACGAGAAGGTCATGTACACCCTCATTTCTGTCCCTGACGGCAATGACATCTCCTCCATCTTTGAGCTGGACCCTACCACCCTTAGAGGAGGGGATTCCCTGGTACCCAGGTATCTCACCATAGTTTTTCCACTCAACTTTAAAATATGTGATATATCATGTAAAATCAAAAGTTTTTATTTTTATACGCTAAATAGTTCCAAAATGGCCAGCACAGTCATTCCCACACTCACTCTCTTTAATTATCCCTTTGAAAGGATTGGTAGTAATGAATACATTGGGACTAGTTTGTGATATGTCAATTAAAAAAAATAAAAAATCTCCGGCCTGTATCGGTTGTCTGGAATCCCAAGGCAGGAAACAGTTGTTGAGGTGTCTGGGGTTAATCTGGGTTCCAGTATGAGCGACGGAACCCAAGCGAGGGCTCTGTAATGCAAGAGTGTCGTCAGTGTAACAAAGCCAAAAGCATTGATTTTTCTCTCCTGCTCTGTGGGACCCCTGGGAAAGGGTACTGCTTCGCATAACCTTAAACTTTTCCACAAAAATTTGTAATCGTCTGCGCCGGCACTCATTTGAGCTGATTCGCTTCTGTTTTAAGTCTCTTGTCAGCAAGTTTCCAATTGACAAAACCTTGGACCTCCAATCTATGTGTTGGGTAAAGTGGCATACCAGGAGAAGGGGGGGTGGAGAGGGAGAGAGAGATTTGGGGAGGGAGGGAGGGTGGGTGGCTGACCAGCACTTTCATTTTTGCTTTGGGTTAACAAACTGATATATGATCATCTTTGCTATGGATGTTTGAACAGTGTAAAAAAAAAATAAAAAAAATACAGCCATGGCTATGAAAGACAATATTGATGATGATTCTTGTTGTTGTGTTTGTTGTTTACGGGATATTATTTTATGGTCAGAATGATTGGTTAAATTATGATCAGTAGTGTGTCATGGTTTTATGACACTAATAGAGCTTTTAATATGAAAATACTGAGCATTTATTGTGATTTTTGTTCTTTTTCTTCTACAGCTTTATGTTTTGAGTCTAAATTCATACGTGGATCATTTTGGAAATTTTGAGGCAATATTTAGGGTTTATTTATTTGTGTGTGTGTGTGTGTGTGTGTGTGTGTGTGTGTGTGTTGCATGATACAGTTGTGATCTGAGTCCAATTACCTTGTACCATGAGTTATATTGTGTTCTGAATGCTAGTGACTCATGTTTTACTTAACGTCAAAAAGCTGCACATAGACACAAACTTTCTCACTCTCTCTCTCTCTCTCTCTCTCTCTCTCTCTCTCTCACACACACACACACACACTTTTTTACTGGTATGTGCCTTCACAAAATTCCAACGTATCCAAGTTGCGGTCTACATGTGGTGTTCTGCTTGTGGGAATGTGTGTGGGAGAGAGGGAGGGAGTGCGTGCGTGCATGCGTGTACGCGCATGAGTGTGCATTTACTAGCACATAGCCTCATAAAGGCTTCCACTGAATTCTGACCTCATCATGTGAAAAATAGACAGGAAACCCCCCCCACCTTCAGAGAAGGCCAGAATCCGTGGTCACCATTCCGCTGTGTTTCATCCCGTTTAATTTCGTCTCCTCTCCTGATGGCAAGCGTAGCCCAGATGTTGCGCAACATGGTGTAGTTATACAGCCTGTTATCTGGAAAGCATCCCTGTTATGATGAACTCAGCCTTGTGTTGCAATTTCACTATTGAATTTGAACCAGATTCCGACTCTGAGCACGGCCGATCAGGATTCAGGGCCCGGCCTCCATGTCCCACTCATGAGTGTCAGCTCCCCTGCTGAATTTCAACCTGGTTTTCATTATCCACAGATGAGTGGGGATTTTTATCGAATCTATCCCACCTGGGTGTCCTGTTCGAATGGTGTTTTTTTTTCTTTTTTGTCTAAGTTAGAGTTAAACAAACCACATTTTCAGGATCAGAACTGGGTGCAAAGAATCAACTACAAATAGAACCTAAACTTTTCATCATCTATTAATAATTTCTGAACATCTGATGGGAGGTTAGGAATGTTACTTTTGGGGTATGTGTAAGTGCATTCTGTGTTAATCATAAATGAGGCTGTGTGTGTGTGTGTGTGTGTGTGTGTGTTCCATGAAGAAAAATAAGCTTGTATCTCTACTCGCTTGAGGGCTCAGCATACCAGACTATTAATACTGCTATAGTTCCTCTCATCCTTCCGTTTATGCTTTGAGCACTAGATTTTGTGATCTACTGTGGCTAGTAGATGCTTTGATAAACTTAGTTGTGATTCCGTGTGTGTTTGTGTGTGGGAGAGAGATCAGTGTGGTCTGAGTTCACAAGATAACGAAGAAGTGGTGTGTGTTTATCAAGTTGTAATCTGCATGCTGTCCGTCTTGCAAAATGCCCACTCAAACACATGAACGCCTCTTGGCACAAAGAGAGCTTTAGGCATGACTAATTAATGTGAGTGCCCAGAGTGCGCATGCACGCACGTGCACATACACACACAAAGGTAAGCCTGTTGATGAGATGGGTCATTACGCAACCTGGCCTAAATACAGTCAGTGTCTGATGTCTATGCTGGTAGCCCAATACTCCTGTTTGTTTGTTTGTGTGTGTGTGTGTGTGTGTGTGTGTGTGTGTGTGTGTGTGTGTATATCTCACACACATAAAATGTGTGTGTGAGATATAAAATCACACACATTTT
>JANZLB010000019.1:36680754-36695702 GCA_026167865.1 Notarius quadriscutis
ATAAAATGTGAGATATAATATATATATATATATATATATATACACAGACATGCGCGTGTGTGTATAAATAAAAGAAATAATTTATTCTTGCATGAATGAAAGATGAGGCAGAAGGTTGTTTCGGGTCACTCTCTGTATGTGTGACTGTTTAACTGCCAACTTCATGAAGCAGAAAAAAATATCAGGAGGTCAGTCAGTGGTGGGAGGCGCTGCAGTTCCCCAAGAGGATGTGTTTGCACACTGACGCAGAGGTGCAGGATCAGAACAATACAGTCTTTGATAACTGGCAGGTGTGTGTGTGTGTGTGTGTGTGTGTGTGTGTGTGTGTGTTTGAGCAAGTGCCATAAATTCTCAGAGTTTACATAAGGATTGTGCAACTAACATTTGCCTAAATACACACATTTGGTGATCTGGGGCCTGTCCGAACTCATCTTGACTGTTAATTCAGCTTCTGAAGAATTTCACAATAAACCATTTTAGATGAGATAGACTTGAAAAGCACAAGGCTGCTCCTGAAGTTTATCCTGAAATCACAGGAAAGTTCAGGAGCAGTGTCAAGGATGGGTTAAAATAGCAAATTGGTTCTCTCCCATGGCTGACCTTGATGACTGTTTTAGAAAACCCTGTTTCCTCAGTGAGTGTGACCAGCCCATTGGTCACACCACACAGCAGTGCTTATCTCTCTCTAAAAGGCCCCCTGAATTTTCTGCCTTAAGTGTCTTGTCTTCACACCAGAAATTTAATCTGAGTCACATGTGTCGCCCTGGGGATGCAGGCATCTGCAAGGGCTTTTTGCTCCTTCACTCCATGTGTTCTTGACTTCATGATGCTCACAGAGACTCACGTGACTGCCTTGTCTACACTGGGTGGCTTTCCTTCAAGCAAATCTGAAGCACACCAAACAGTTGAAATTAATCTGAGCGTTTGTTGAAATATCTTCTTATACCCCAGCTGTCTCTCTGTGTGAAGGGTGTCGGCACTCTGGAAAATAAACGTCTCAGCATGTCGCAGAGTGCGCGCTGTTTATCAAAACTGAAACTTTTTCTCTTTATAGAGCACTTTCACTTTAAAATATCTCAAGTAAATAAATATTTATGAATAGCGTGGTACGGAAAGCACTGTCACCTCGTTAATTACATAATGGGAAAATCTTCGACATGTTTACCAGTGTTGTTCTGTTAGGTCATGACCGCCTGCCTTGAGGATAGAAGCACTGAGCGTATCTGTGCTTTGCTTGTTCAAGCTGTAACTCGCTGTGCTGCTGCTTGGCTCATTTTACATGATCTTTATTGGAGTTGTTGTGTTTTGTGGTGTGTTTTGTCATCCAGTCATTTTCGTTTCTCGTCGGTCATGACTCCCTTTGTTCAGATATTTGTCTGGCAATTTAAGTTGGGTCACTTTTGTGAATAAGTTGTAATGATCTGTGTTTAGAGGACATAATCAAAACAATTGTAATTAAAGCACTTGAAATTATCGGGTGTATTTCTTGTGGTCTTGAGTCTGTGATTGAGTGCACGTGTTTTCTTTAGGAACTCGTATGTGCGATTGCGGCACCTGTGCACAAACACGTGGGTCCACAGCACCAACAACCCCATCGACAAAGAGGAAGAAAAACCTGTCATGCTTCGGGTAAATTTATCCCTTATTGCTTGGATCACTAAGATGATCCAGTGGTGTTTGTATATCGAAGTGCATTTGATCAACTGTGATTAGATGGTTAAAAAGAGATTAACCGTAAACCACGTTTTTAGAATAAAATCTGTTGCTGCTCTATCTAGATTGGCACATCTGCTGTCAAAGAAGACAAGGAGGCCTTTGCTATCGTGCCCGTCCCCCCCGCTGAGGTCAGGGACTTGGACTTTGCCAATGATGCGAGTAAAGTGTTGGCGTCTATCGCTGGTAAACTGGAGAAGGGCACTATTACACAGAACGAAAGGAGGTAGGACCTGAAGGCGTGTTCGTCTCGAGTGGGGAAAGGTTAAATGAGCATTGATGCAATAGGTTATGTATTTATAGCAGTCATCAATTGTTATATACTCAGAGGGCCCAGATTGTTTATTTTTGAAGGGTTAAACACCATATTCGACTGCTCCGAGAAGTTAAATCTCTCTCTTATCATTACAAGAGCAAACTGAAAGAATTTTAGTGTGATAATGCAATGAATCACATTCAGTTATGTTTGTAATTTTTTTTTTTTTTTTTTTCCCCATATTTGTAGCACCTTGGGCTTGCTGTGCTGTGTATTGTATAAATGGCGAAGATAGCTAGCTGTGTGCATCGTTTTCTTCATTCGCCACGTAACGAAAACAAACGTGTAATTCCTCTTCAGCAGCTATGAATGAATCTCTATCAGTAAAACAGTGAGCGAGCGTGTTTTGTACGATTTGAAAATTGCTTTCTTCGTGTCGTTTCATGATTAATATGGAATGTTGCCAATAACAGGCATGTCTGAAATGAGAGTAGTAATCTTTTTTGACACAGGATGACTGGCTTACAAGCCATTTTCAAATTCTGAGAGCCACCATGTTGGAATTATTTCAAATTGGAACCTGCATTGGAGAGAGATTGATCATTGGGGAGCAACTACATGAGAATTGAGTTTCTAAACAAAACATGCATGCTGAGGGGGGAAGAAAAATTATTATAACCTTGCCCAAGTGCTGCACCTTAAACTCGTACAGGCATGAAAATCCGCTCATCGGAATTTAGAAATAAGTTAGGACATGTAGGCTCAGTAATTGGTTTCTAAAGTGTTAGAATGAACCTTAACTTTAAACTTGTATTCAAGACCCTTCATAATGATATCTAGTTGAAAAAATTCTGAGATAACTAGTAAATAATGTGATTTCTTATTGATTTTATCTGTAAAACGCATAATTCGTAATTGAATATCTGCTTTTTTTTGCGCAACATGTGAGATGATCTCTTACCTGATACCACAAGCGGAAATTTTGATCTTGTTCATAATGTTGGATGAAATCCAGTCAAGTTTATCTGCAAAACTAGTTGTATTGACGTATTTTTAAAAAAATCTAATTTAAGATTCTTGATAAATGACATGACGTCTTGTTGCAGTTTTACAGATAGGTTTGCAAACAAGCGGACTAAAAATAAGTTCGACCCTAAGTGGATGAGTTGATGGGCTTGTGCCTCTTGTGTTCCTTGGCTGTTTGTGCAGGTTTGTGACCAAGCTGCTGGAGGATTTGGTGTTCTTTGTGGTGGACATCCCCAACAGCGGGCAAGATGTGCTGGAGATTATGGTAAACAAGCCGAACCGCGAACGCCAGAAACTTATGCGGGAACAGAACATCCTCAAACAGGTGGAGCTGTTATATATTACACTTTTTCACTTCTTAGTTGTATTTTTGCGCAGTGAGATGTCGACACATCACTGTGCCAATGATTCCACTTGACCGTTAATTGTGTGCATGATAGTGGTGTTTTTTAGCCTTGATGTGTTTGCCCATGTTGTCATTTCTTCTCACTGTAGATCTTTAAGCTTCTGCAGGCTCCGTTCACAGACAGTGGCGACGGGCCCATGCTCCGATTGGAGGAGCTTGGCGATCAGAGACACGCACCTTTTCGGCACATTTGTCGGCTGTGTTACCGAGTGCTCCGCCATTCCCAGCAGGACTACAGGAAGAACCAGGTGGCTGACACGATCAGCTCGGTTTTAATTACACCTGTGACTTGTGCTGTACGATAGTGTATGAGAGATATTAACATTTACACCCTCATCCAGAGTGACTTACAAAGGCCCTTTATATTCTTTGTCAAAACAAAGGCCCATAGAATTGGTAAAAGAGGTTGATGAGGATTTCAGGGTAGCTCGGGGGCTGCTTAGGTTGTGGCTTTGTTGACAAGCGTCAGTGTTTGTTTTAAATATGATGTGGGCACTGACAGGGAGCCAATGGATGAAATACAGCAAAACTGAAAGAGGACTGCCTTCGATTTTATTTAAGATAAGAAGTTTCACAAAGTAATATTTTGTGCAGCTGATCTCAAGCATGTGCACTTCCTTCCAAACCTCGCACATCTGATTCAGCAGATCAAGCATGAATTCATCTCTGACAGAACTCATGAGTTGACCCAGTTGAGCTCTTATTTGGTAATATATCCTGCATGCACATGAGTTTAAGCGAATGCTGCTTTGATTTGTTTCTGTTGGTGGAGGTGAAATGTACTCTTAAAAAAAAAAAAAAACACTGCTGAAGGTGTGAGATGCTGCTTTCTCGGAAATGTGATAAGAATCATTGACAGATACACTGCCTGGCCCAAGAAAAAAAAAAGTTGCACATGCCCATATTTAGTTAGACGACCTTTTGCTTTGTTTGCAGCGCACATTTGTTGTGCCATTGTTTTGACAGCCTTGTGCAACATTACAACATTTATTTCCATCCAGAGTTAATTTTTCACCAGGATCTTGCCTTGATTCTGGGAGAGTTTAACCACTCTGTAAAGTCTTCTCCAGCATCCCAAAGATTCTCAACAGGGTTAAGGTCAGGAAACTGTGGTGGCCAGTTGATTTGTGAAAATGATTACTCGTGCTTCCTGAAACACTCTTTGACAAGTTGGAGCCCTAATTTTATGCCTGTGCCATCAGGGAAGAAAAAAAAATCCATTGATGTGGAGATCTGGTCATTCGGTACCTTCAGGTCATCAGCTGACTTCATTTTGTTGCTCCGTAACATTGCTGAGCCTGACCAACTGGATCAACCCCAAATCATATCACTGCCTCAAGAGGCTTGTACAGTGGTCACTATGCATGATGCGTTGCTTCATGAACTTCCCTTCTTACCCTGACACACCCATTGCTCTGGAATAGGGTCAGTCTGGACTCATCAGACCACGTGACCTTTTCCCATTGCTCAGAGTCCAATGGCCACGTAGCTGTTTCGTCCCAATCCTGTGAGTTCTCTTCACATTGTGCATGTGCTCCGAATTTCACTATTAAACATAGCCGTGAGTTCTACTGTCGAGTGGGTTCATTAGTTTGTTTATTTTTAACGATTCAACTTGACTGAACATTTAACGCATCTCCGATCAGTGTCAGGATTTTTTCTAACCGTGTTTCTTCCATGAAGTTGACAGAACAGCATTATCCTTCCAGGGTTTAATACTGTGTTGGATAGTTCCGAACCCAATTTCAGTAATCTCCTTAGTTGTTTTCTTTGCTTGATGCAGGCCAGTACTTTGACCTTTCTGAAACGCAGTAACCTCTTTTCTACAACTGCCGGATACATCTTCCTACATGGTCATTTAAGAAACGAGAAGCTACTCACTGCATCAGTTAGGGTTAAAATATGTTAATCATTGCAGAAATTATCTGATTAAAGGCTCTTAAGTATTTGCTTATTGAAATCCACATTTTTTTGGGGGGGGGGGTAAGATCTCACAAAATGATTGAACATTTCGCTACCATGTCTGATGGAATTAGTCATTTAAAATGCTAATTTGGAGTTTACTTTGATCAGGGGTGGTTTTACTTTCCATAAATACTCTATTTAAAGCACCATCATGTTGTCAGGATTTATTTTGATGGCCCTGATGGTACACCATCACGCTTTTACGGTATGTCCTCCAGACACTCATCATGGAAAAACCGTATCAAAGCAAAAAATAGACTCCAAGTCAGACTCTGAGGACTGAAATACTTCCTGTGTCTCATTTGCAGAATGACGTTCTGTCACAGCATTATTTTATTCTGTATCGCACAGCAGTGCTGTTTTGTGAACTTTACCTCCACAGAGATTGATACACTGTCGAATAGATGCGTGTTTGAGAGGATTTTATGAGCTTGGATCATTAGGTTCTGACATGGTAGCTCTCTGAACAATGCAAACGTTTTTGGATTTAAGACTCTGTCTTGTGTTTTGTCCAGACGAAGCTTTTAGACCTTATCTCTGCCTGAAGGGTGAGCATGGGTTCCTGAGTCTGACTGCATCTGGTGGTCTATCATAACCTCCTGTCTGGTGCTGTCGAATATTATAAAGAATAGTCTTATAGTCTGCAGGTGTATGCAGTAGTAGCTGTCTGCCAAGAAAGAGAAATTGTATACGTACGCTGGTTTTTGCTTTCAAGGCCATTCTGGTCAGAGAGGCAGAGAGTTCACTGTTTGACTCATCTTCGCATTTACCTGTAACTACTTGTGCAAAAATGTGGCCACTCGTACTGCCACATCGTGCAGAGTCTGCATTGCCACACCACAGAGAATCACAGCACCACACAGCGCAAATAGTGTTGAAGGACCAGGGCAGAATGAATGTCCTTTTCTTTGATGAGAGCAACACAAAAAGAGAAAGAAAACCTGCAGATAGACATTGCTAGGACGTGTCTTGGCGTCTGTTTTCTCACCTCCCTTGGTCCAGGAGTACATTGCCAAGCAGTTCCGGTAAGCTTTGTATTATCGGCACAAATATGCCACCAGCACCAAAAAAGTCTCTCTCTGAGTTGGATCAGGACGGGTAACAGTCCCAATCGCTCCCTTTGCTTATCACAGACCTGGACACACTGACCAATCAGGAGTAATATCGGATTAGTATTGCAGTGTGTGTTTTTTTTTTTTTTTTTTCTTTTTGTTGTAAGTGTGCTGGTGTCTTATTGCCGCTAACCTGTTTGACTTCTCGCCTCCCTTGGTCCAGGAGTACATTGCCAAGCAGTTCCGGTTCATGCAGAAGCAGATCGGCTATGACGTGCTGGCCGAGGACACCATCACGGCGCTCCTACATAACAACCGCAAGCTGCTTGAGAAACACATCACTGCAGCTGAGATTGACACCTTCGTCAGCCTTGTGAGAAAGAACCGTGAGCCGAGGTGAGTGGGAAAGGGGCAGAGCGAGTTTGCGCTCCATGCATGGACAGATGGGGTTTTTTTGTTTGTTTTTTGTTTTGTTTTTTTTTAAAAGAGGAAGGAGAGAAAATGAATAAGCACCGAGCCAAAAGGGATATCGGGGGGGGGGAAGGTCAGGGTGTGTCAAAAGTGTTGAAAATCAGACATAATGATGAGCATCTGTTTTTGTTATTTCTTGTCCAAACAAAGCAAATTTAATAAAATGCTTTGAGAAAAATAACGCCGGTAAGGTCGAGCACTGAGTAATAGATACGATACTGAGCCAAAGAACCTCCACCAGTACAGCAGGACCCATGTTAATAGCTTTTTACTAGAATAAGAGAGCGCTCTTTTGAGTTCATTTTTGTGCGTACACACAGGTTTCTGGATTACCTCTCTGATCTGTGTGTGTCAATGAACAAGTCCATCCCGGTCACACAGGAGCTGATTTGTAATGCAGTGCTGGACCCAGCGAATGCTGACATCCTCATCGAAACCAAGTGAGCTTTTGTGTGTGAAACTCCCTGAAATTTTACATCTATATCTGTAAATTCTCTTCACAACACACATTAATAAACGTGTAAGCTCAGCGCACATCACCACCTCCATACCAATAGATAACTGCACCTAAAGATATATAGTGTCTGTGTCCATGCACCATTTACCCACCTGTCCACGTTAAAACAGTTTAATGGAGCTTGTGGATTTGTACTGCTTCTGAAAACATGTTCTTCGAATACAGCTAATGATTACAGAATGTATCCATCAGCCCTGTACATGCTGGCTTATGTATTGTGTGTCTAGTTTAATATAAAATTGATTTCCCCCCCCCTTTCTCTCACTTTCTCTTAGACTTGTGTTATCACGGTTTGAGATTGATACTCTGAACATTGGAGAGCCTCCACTGGAGTCGGAGGAAGATGTGGAAGAGGTCTGGTTGTTTTGGAAAGACAGCGGAAAGGAAATCCGGAGCAAGAGCATCAGGGAGTTGGCGCAGGATGCCAAGGAAGGCCAGAAGGAAGACCAGGAGGTTGTCAGTTACTACAGGTAATACCTGCTTGAGTGGTGCACAAGGACGAGTAAACAAACATGTTCTCAGAATAACACATTATCACATGCAATAAATCAAGAAAGAAAGTGAGCAATGATAGTAATAATAATAGAATGCTAAGAACGACAAGACAAATTTTAATAAAATTTTCAACAGCACCTGGCTTGAGTGTCAAATCCAGTTCTTACCCCTTTTCATCAGATACCAGCTGAACCTGTTTGCTCGCATGTGCCTCGACCGCCAGTATCTGGCTATCAACAAAATCTCAGGTCAGCTGGACGTGGACTTGATTCTGCGCTGCATGTCAGACGAGGACCTGCCCTATGACCTGCGTGCTTCCTTCTGTCGTCTCATGCTGCACATGCATGTGGATCGTGACCCCCAGGAACCTGTGACACCTGTGAAATACGCCCGCCTGTGGTCAGAGATCCCCTCCAAGATCGCTATCGATGAGTATGTTGACCTTTTAGGATTTTTTTCCCCCCACTGAGCTTCTAGATAAGCACAATTAATGTATAATTTCTCATCGCCACATATATGTATTTTTTCTCAACTGAATATTTTGCTTTGTTTTATTTCTTGGATTTCACACTGAAAATGTACAAGGACTCTTTGCTGCTACTGAAAAAAAAATGGAATCAGTTTTTAAAAATAAGGTTTATTTTTGCGCTTTTGGATGATTTCATCATTTTAAAAAAATCTTTCAGTTATGATAATGATGGCACCACCAGAGATGAAATTAAGGAGCGTTTCGCTCTCACTATGGAGTTTGTGGAGAATTATCTGAGAATTGTGGTCTGTCAAAATGTTCCGTTCTCAGACAAGGAGAAAAATAAACTCACATTCGAGGTGAGTTTCTACACGCTTCCCATTTCAACACAACCAGCTGTCACTCCCCCAGAGTGTACCTGACTGTCTGAATCTGTTATTTTGTCCCGTTCAGGTTGTGAACTTGGCGAGGAACCTCATCTATTTCGGCTTCTACAGCTTCAGTGACTTGCTGCGACTGACCAAGATCCTGCTAGCCATATTAGACTGCGTGCATGTCAGCACAATATATCCCATCAATAAAATGGAGAAAGGCGACGAGAACAAAGGTGTCGTTTTATGTCGTCTGTGCAAATGTTATGATTTTTTTTATATTTGGGTGTAGTGTAAAAAGAGGCGTGTCCTTTGTCTTAATCTCTGCAGGGAGTAATGTTATGCGGTCTATCCATGGTGTCGGGGAACTGATGACCCAGGTTGTGCTAAGGGGGGGCGGCTTTCTGCCCTCCACCCCGACAGCACCCCCAGATGGAGAGGTGGGCAAGACCCAGACGGAGCCTGAGAAAGAGGACATCCTGGTGATGGACACGAAGCTGAAGATCATTGAGATTCTCCAGGTAACCAGAGTCCTGTGTGTGGATGCAAGTTGATAACTGGGAAAAGGTACTTGAGTAAGTTGAATTAAAAATCTTCGATGGCCTGTTGTAAATCTTGTCTTTTTCCACTCTGTAGTTTATCCTGAATGTGCGTCTGGACTACAGGATTTCCTGCCTGCTGTGCATTTTTAAAAAAGAGTTTGATGGAAGCAACACTCAGACCGACACTCTGCCTAATCCTAATGCTAATGGTAACACTAGTGCTAATGCTACTACTACAGCTACTGCTAATGGGGATGGTCCTAATAGTATACCAGGTGAAAGCATGAACCGCATGCTTGACTCTTAAGGGTGTTTTTTTTTTTTTTTGGTTGTTTCTCCTTATTTTTATTTATTTATTTTTTTTACATGCTTCACCATTTTGCCTTCCCCAGCACTTGATTTTGAGAAAATCGAAGAGCAGGCTGAGGGGATCTTTGGTGCAAGGTATGTCAGTATTTTTACATGTCCAAAGCAATGTGGAGTTCTTTGTCCTGGTACTTTTCAAGATTCTTTGTTGCTATCCATTCAGCGAGGAGAACACACCACTAGACCTCGATGACCATGGAGGCAGAACATTCCTGAGAGTTCTTCTGCACCTCACCATGCATGACTACCCTCCGCTGGTGTCTGGGGCTTTACATCTCCTCTTCAGACACTTCAGCCAGAGACAAGAAGTGCTCATGGCTTTCAAACAGGTACACACACGTACTCCGCTTTCAGAGAGGTTTAGAGTTACTGTTGGCTTGGTAAGTGTGTAAATAAAACACTCCCACAGAACACTTTCCCTTTTTCTTCATTTCAGAAAAGGAAATTTCCTTTTCAGTCGCCTTGCATGACCTGTGAAATCGAACCTTATCCCCCAAGTCCAAACTCGCGCTCTCTTTGTCTCTCACTCATTGTATCTTCAGGTCCAGCTCTTGGTGACTAGTCAGGATGTAGATAATTACAAACAGATAAAGTCTGACCTTGACCAGCTGCGCTCCATTGTGGAGAAGTCCGAGTTGTGGGTGTACAAGCGCCAGGGGGACGACACGCTGGACGGAGGTGATGGGCCAGCTGAAGCCGACCACAAAAAGAAGGTTTGAAGAGTTTGAACATCATGCACAAAACAAATAATCCCATTATTTCCTCCCTGAAACCCACCTTAAGATATCGACACCTACTTTAATGTTAATTGGACTGAGGAGCATAAACGCTCAGGAGATCATATTGAATTCATTCTCAGGAAATATAAATTGGTTAACCGTGAATAGATCTTATCACGTGTGTTTTGCATTATTGATTAGTTTCGAATCATGTTCACACTTCTCAGGGTAACAAGCTATAAAATATTTATCCAGGAGCAGTATTTCGGCTTCGGAAAGGTTAGGGTTTGAGCCCGGTAAATTTAAATTAGTTTATTCAGTGTGGGTCAACCCACTAGCTCCCCTCACCCACTCCCCCTTTACTTTTTTTTTTTGGATCAACACGGAGCTGATTTTGGCACTGCCAACCCATGTTTGAATTGCTGTTGAATAATTACTGTGTTTGAAAGTGGACTGATTTGTGTTCACTGTTTATGCAGGGTGACGCAAGTGGCATGGAGAAAAATAAAACTGAGAGTACTAGCAGCTATAATTACAGGGTTGTCAAGGAGGTAAATGTGCCTTACTACTATAGTCCACACACACACACACACACACACACACACACACACACACACACACACACACACATGCAAGGCAGTGCTATTATGTACTGGTGAAATAGTTGTTGCATGCTATGATGGCCCTACAAATACCAATTAAACTCCTTCATTCAAAACCAAAGGTAATAAGTTGGAGTGAAGGCGGTTTTTTTGAGAACAATGCACTTGTCAATTGTTGTTGCCTCTCATGCTCTTTTTTTTCATTCCTACTCATTCTCTCTGACTCATACTGTTGATATTTTGTTCAATTCAGACTAGCACTTTTTTATCATTAAAGAAAAACTCTCCTTTTCTTTTTCACGCTTGTGATGTGAAGATCCTGTTAAGGCTCAGCAAGTTGTGTGTTCAGGAGGGAGCATCAGGCAAGAAAAGTAAGAAACAGCAGCAAAGGCTGCTGAGGAACATGGGTGCTCATGCAGTTGTGCTTGAGCTACTTCAGATCCCCTATGAGAAGGTGAGATTTCCTATGAGAAAGTTCTGCTATCAGAAGTATCTGGTGAATCTAATGAGTATCAGGATGTGGTAAGATCTGCTGCTGAGCAGATGTAGTGAGATAAAATTTTCAAGTTTTGCTCTTGAAAATGAAGGGGCCTGTTAGGACTGTGGTATGGGGAGAGTTTTATTTAAAAAAAAAAATGCAAAAACAACTCGGTGTAGTAATGAGGTGTGTTTGGTCTGGCAGGGCGAGGATGTTCGAATGCAGGAGATCATGAAACTGGCTCACGAGTTCCTCCAGAACTTCTGCGCTGGGAACCAACAGAACCAAGCCCTGCTACACAAGCACATTAACCTCTTTCTCAATCCTGGGGTGAGTCCATGTACATTAACTGTGCTGGATGGGGGGAAAAAAAAAAAGTCCTGGTTGGCTTTCATGGGGAACTCGTATGGGTTATCCAGCATCTAGGGCATGTACTAATTGGCCGGATAAGGTAGATAAGACCTTGGTAATCTGCAGTGGAATACTTTTCCATGGCAAATGAATCTCCAAAATACCTGTGCAAAAAGGCTATAGTGATGAGGAATAAATAGAAGTGTAGCATGACTTCTTAGGATATTGGGAAATACCGAGAGTGTATTACGTATAGTCTCGAGAAGCGAATTCATAGACAATTTATTGAATATACAACATTCATATTTAACCCCTGACATGTTTCATGATCTTGCGTCTCACAAATTTGGCACGATACGTCTTCCATAATGGGCGTTCCTGTCTGTCAGAAAATTGATTTAGTCTGCCGTACTGCGTGCTGGTGCTCAGCTGTGTTTAGCCGTGACCCTGTTCTCCCTCTGTAGATCCTGGAGGCCGTCACCATGCAGCATATCTTCATGAATAACTTCCAGCTGTGCAGCGAGATCAATGACCGCGTGGTGCAGCACTTTGTGCACTGCATCGAGACGCATGGCCGCCATGTTCAGTACCTCAAGTTCCTGCAGACCATCGTCAAGGCCGAGAACAAGTTCATCAAGAAGTGCCAGGATATCGTGATGGCAGAGGTGGGTTATTGGTACTTAATTGGGCAAATCTTTTTAAACTTTGTGGACTTGAATGCTTATTTCATTTAATTCTCCCCTTCTTTATCTCTATTTGCCCATCTACTCCTCGTCGTAGCTCGTGAATGCCGGAGAGGACGTTTTGGTGTTCTACAACGACCGAGCCTCATTCCAGACTCTGGTGCAGATGATGCGTTCGGAAAGAGACCGGATGGACGAAAACAGCCCGCTTATGTATCACATCCACTTGGTGGAGCTGCTAGCCGTGTGCACAGAGGGCAAGAACGTCTACACGGAGATCAAGTGCAACTCACTGCTGCCCCTGGATGACATCGTTCGTGTCGTCACTCATGAGGACTGCATCCCCGAGGTCAGACCGCCTACCTTGTTTTCAGTGTACTCCGCAGGGTGTGGTCTGTTTGAGACACTGGAGCAATCCCACTGATTTTGACACATTGAGCAAACAGTGGAAATGCTATTTTTGATGTAATAATATAAATATGACTCATAAATTGTAGTTGGCATCCAGCTTCATTATTAAGAGGCCAAACCTACTCCCTGTGTAAAAATGATTTGATCAGATTTTAACTTTATATTAGTTTTGATACTAAAAGCAGGGAATTCTGCTCATTGAAAATTTTATTTCGTGGAAAAAATTAAAGTAATTCACACGTGTCATCCTTTATTTAAGAGCTACGACACAGGTTTGATCTTTTTGTGAATGGCTTATTATCATGAAACTTTCCACTGGTGTATTGTAAGACCCTTATAAGGTGATTGTTGGCAATACATTTTAGAATGGCACATAAAATATAAAGTGGTATAAGACTATTTTTAATAAAGTGTTGTGCATATGTACTTATTTCAAGAAGCCATATTTGTATCACCACTAGAGGATTTTTTCCCCCCTCTCATCACAATATATTTATTAAGTAAAAAAAAAATTTTTTTGTTCATACAAAGTTCCTGAATACATTCATTATTCGGGTTTGAGAACAAGTGCTGCAATTTCTTTTCGCCAACATTTCCAAGAATTATCTTGTTTGTCTGCAGGTGAAGATCGCATATATCGATTTCCTAAACCACTGCTATGTAGACACAGAAGTGGAGATGAAGGAGATCTACACAAGCAACCACATGTGGAAGCTGTTTGAGAACTTCCTGGTTGATATATGCAGGGTAATAACCTCTGAATGAATCCCCGATGAACCTTGAGTCTGTATTTTGTCAGAGACGAGAGAGAGAACCTGGAGGTACAACCCCAATTCCAAAAATGTTGGGATGCTGTCTAAAACGTAAATAAAAACAATGTGATGTGCAAATCATGGAAGAGAAGAAGAGCAACTTTATTCATCACACACTTGTGAAATTCCTCTCTGCATTTAACCCATCTGAAGCAGTGAACACACACACATGAGCAATGAGCACACACACATACCCAGAGCAGTGGGCAGGCATGCTAACAGCATCCAGGGAGCAGTTGGGAGTTAGGTGCCTCACTCAAGGGCACCTCAGCCCAAGGCCGTCCCATGTTAACCTAACCGCATGTCTTTGAACTGTGGGAAAAACTGAAGTAAACCCACACAGACTCCACACAGAAAGGTCCCCGTTGGCTGCTGGGCTCAAACCCAGAACTTTCTTGCTGTGAGACGACCGTGCTAACCACTTACACCACCGTGCCACCCGCTGATGATTACTGCATGTTTGTTGTTTGGTTTTTGCACCATTCTGTATAAACTCCAAAGACTGTTGTCCCATGAGATCAGCAGTTTCTGAAATACTCAGACCAGCCCATCTGGCACCAACAACCATGTCACAGTTAAAGTCACTGTGATTTCATTTTCCTCTATTCTGGTGTTTGGTGTGAACATTAAATGAAGCCTACATGCCTACATGAGTTTATAAATTGCACTACTTCCTCAGGATGAGCCAATTAGATATTTGCATGATTGTGCAGATGTATAGGGGTACCTAATAAAGTGGTCAGTGAAGATACATTACAGTATGGGGTGTATGAGGTGTCTTGGGTATGTGTCAGACTCCTGGCCTGAACTTTTATAATGAAATGTTGATTAAATTGCCCCATTTTGATTAGCAGTGCGACTGCGTCCCAAATTTTTTTTACTAGTTTCTAATAGAGTGCCAAGTGAGATTTTCTGATCTTTCTGGAATGGAACAAAACCAGAAACTAAAGTAAATCTTAAAAAATATTATGAGGTGACTATTAATGTCAACTATAAGCAACAGTTTCTTGATTTATGAAAGACAACATTGTTAAAACAGCTTGCAAGAAAGGTCCACAGGGCATCTGGTTCAGGATGTTGATGAACTTGAGCGAAATAGCTGTAGAACTTCAGGAGCTGAATAAAGTTACCTTTATTAACAAGGATCACACTTGTTAGTACTGCTGCCTACAGTGGGGCAAAAAAGTATTTAGTCAGTCACCAATTGTGCAAGTTCTCCCACTTAAAAAGATGAGAGAGGCCT